>OMLB01039310.1:2667-22106 GCA_900302555.1 Myripristis jacobus | reverse complement strand
TGTATATGTATATATAGATATAGATAGAGAGAGAGAGGGAGAGAGAGAGATCATAAATACATAGATAGATATGTAGATCTGCATGTTTGGGTGTTTCAATAAGCACACCCACACACACCCCCACAAACACACACACATACACACACACACACACACACACTCACACACACACACACACACACACACACACACACAATACAGGGCCTTAATAGAGCCCCCAATTAATGTCTAATTATAGTTTTGTCCTAATGGCAGGAGGCAAAACTCTATCAGTTCCCTAATGGCTGTGGTGCTTTTGTGCTCCTAGCAACCAGCCAGTCTTTTGTATGGGCTACATACACTCTGAGGCCATGTGAAAGCTGCCTATGGATCGCTACTTTGTTATTTATAGAGCAGCATTTCATAATGGCCTCCACAAAAGCAAATAAATCAGTCGTAATAAGCTGGTGTCCACCAAGACTGATGCATAAAACACAAGGGTAAACCAGACAAATCTACAATGGTTTTACTGCTACAAATAGACAAAGAAGCTAATTGACTTTTTTTTTGTGTGTGTGTGAGAGAGAGAGCAAAATCCCACATCTGCTGCCCCATGCGGTCGGTTTGACATCTATGGGATTTATGTCTTTTTGGTGGAGGGTGCAAAGGTTTGACAAATATGTTTTTAAGCCAGATATTCAGTTTTCTTGTAACAAAATTGCAAATAATTTGTATTGTTTTGCCAGGATGGAAAAACCTCTGACAGCATTAAAGGACAACCACACTCATGATTTTTATCATGTAATGTACTGTTATTATATTTATTTATTGTTTAATGATAAACACTCTTTAAGACTTATTCAGTTGTAGGGAAATTAAGGAATGATTGCAACCTTTAAACTAAGAAATTTAAATAAAACGTTGCTTGGCAATCACAAGCAGATGACACTGACAAGATAATATCTAATATTTATAGATTTACCAATAGATTGGGCAGTATTGGTATAATCGATTGGTTTATGATGCTAAGGACATGCAGGATGAATAAGCAGTAAGCTGTAAAAACAGTCTCTTCAGTGATCAGCTCCTGATATTTTATATTAAGATTGTTTAATCTTTGAAATGTCCTTGCTAGAAGTGAGGACACATTCTGCATGGCGTTTCCTTCATTCATTCATCCATCCTCAATATTTAATATTAGATGAACCTTTAATGATTCCTATGGGGCAATTTGGCTCTTGCATCTGCAAAACAGGCTTCAAAAGCCAAGCAAAGAAAAATATTATATATGTGAGAAATATAACAAAAGACACAGGAATGAGCGTGGGTTACTAACATGTACAGATTTACTTTGAGTTCATGCTTACAGATGTCACTAATAGTCACTTAGCTGAATATGGATTTTAGATAAGGACAGCCATCACTGCCCAGCTGATGTACTACATGGTGACCAACAGTGGACTGAATAGCTTTATGTTTGGGCTTAAACATGTTTGCTTCACTGACCAGTACGACATATGAACCCCTGTTTTTAGATTAGCCTCTTCAGCTTGCATTCATTTGACACACATAAATCAATACCACTATCAATAGCATCTTGGGTTCTTTTATTGGAGGACAAGATTTATTTGAGAAGCAAATTCAGAGACCCAGAAAAATATTTGATTTCCTTTGTCAAGGGTCAGAGGACGGGTCACAGTGGCACAAGTCAGTAAATCTTTCCAATGATGCCGCCATGGATTTTTTTGGTGCTTTTTTTTTCTGTCTAACTGAAAATACCATGACAGATCACAATGGAATTATTCACCCAGAGGGTAATAATGTCTGTGGGCTGAGCCATTCACAGTGCGCCATGTGCAGCTATCTCGGGTTAATTCAGATCACGTTCTCACTCTCTTATTCATCATGTCAGGAGAAAGTAAGACAAAGCTGAGAAACAGGCACTCCAGAATCCAAGAAATGTCAAATAATGTTACAAACCTTTGAAGGTTGAGGCCTTTTTTTCTTCTTAAAGGGGCAGTTCACCAATTTTTAAAATAAAAATAATCATAATAATAATCACCCCCACCCCCTCCCCCAGCTGTTGTGTAGGACAGTAGTGGTGCTATCTTCCTCTCATTGTTACTGAGTGCTGGATACTGGCTGGATGCTCCAAATGCTAACTGTTAGCCTCCTGCCATTGAGATGGACTTCCCCCCAGCTAACACTTTGAAAAAATACTGCTTTAATCCATTCAAATTGATAAATAAACAACAACTTAATCTGATGATGTGTGGCATAGTTTTTACAGATGGCATAAAAAATGTAGAAAAAATGCAGAAAAAGCAGCACGACTATTTTCTCAGTTCTCTGTACTGGTCCTCTGTTACAACAGTGGCTGGCAGGCACCTGAAAGGTTCATGAAACGTGTGTGATGAAGGAGGGTGTGAGCGGAGGAAAAGAACAAGTTAGCCATGATATTAGAAAGTTGATATTTTTGCCCTGCAACATGTGTACATGGGCTCAATGTAGAAAACCATGTAATTGTGCAAACATTACCAGATGTTTCGGGATATACCCAAGAGTGCAACACATGCTGCTGCTCACCTTGGAAATGAAAGGATTCAAAGTCAACTCAAAGTGCACTCTCAATAGAAATGGAAAATTAATTCAAAGGAATAAAGTTTACATGCATGCATTTTCTGCTTCAGTCTAGCTCTCTGAAGAAAATCCCAGCTGAAATGACTGCACAAAGAACATCCCAACTATATTATGGCTTGATACAACAGTTACACATGCTATTGTCTGAAAAGTTTTAGTGAACACAAAAAAGTATAAATCACTGGAGAATGCAGGAAAGCTGGGATGGTTGGTTTTTGAGCAATCAGACCAATTTTTTGACTTCTACACTTTGGCTGAAAGTGTATGTAATGAGAATTGCTATTGACAAGAATGAATAACTTGCTTCTTTAACTGATCACAGTAGGCATTACAGTCTCTTATGGTCGATGTGTGAATAGAGAGTCAGATAAAATGACGCACCGATGAATGTCAATATCATAGCAGCGAGATGCCTTTGTGTGGAAGACATTTCCATTTAATGGAGTTAAACAGGGCTTTTGAAAAGGAAAAGAATTCTCTTTATCTTGTAAAATGTAAGCGTGAGGTGAAAGCTAAGAGGAATAAGAGGACAATACATGCACAGAAACAGAGGTGTGATGTGGGAGAAGACATCAGAGCTCAGAGTCATTTCCTAGCTGGGTTGGTGGAACAGATCATCACCTTACATCACCCTGCTACTTTAAAAATGCTTTTTAAGGAAAGAAAACAGCATTACCTCTCGTGGATACACTCGCGAATCATTTGACAGGGACTTTGCTGTTGCAGTGCCTGCCGGGCATGACTGAGGTGTGGCTTCACGATGGAGGTTCATTGAGGAATCATGTCAAAAAGTCATGCTCAAAAGAGCTGTAGCTGAAAAAAGGTTGTCATAGTATGGCTGTGCATCCAGTAATGTTTCAAATAAAATTGAATAGTCTGTTGATGTAAATGTTTTTTTCCTCAACTTAATTGTTCCATTTTTAGAAAAACTAATTTGCGCAGAAGTCCCATTGTTTGAGCAGAGCTGAGGGATGACAGGGATGCCTTACTGACAAATGTGTGCTGACGTATTTATTGATATATTTATTTGTGTATTTATTTATTCTTTGTTGCCTTGGGTCAGGCCTGTTGTTGTCATATCCCAGTGGCTGCTGGGCTCAGTGTCGTTGCCCCCACTGTCGTTTTTGTTTTTATGCGTTTTTTTTTTGTTGTTTTTTTTATGATGATGACTTGTTGTAAAACCAATCGCCCTTCGGGTACAATAAAGATGTTTGAATTAATTAATTAAATGTGAGTGTAATTACAGTTAAAAACATCATAACTGATAATGTCTGAATCTATATGGAAAACAACGCCAAATCGAGGTCGAGGTCCTGCTTAGTTACAAATGAATACATGTTGTTGAAAATTAGTTAAAGTTAGGATGTGGAAATTATATTAAATTTTCAGCTGATTCAGATGAAAATTTGACAAGTTTGATAATTTTATTGCATTATCCTGCAATTACTATCAGTCACTATAAGCTCAGCAGTAACCCCAAATCTCTTATTTAGATAACGTCATCTTGCTGAACCTGAAGAACTCCTTGAGCATCATCACAAACCCTTGGAGCACCCCAGAGGTCTGCAGAGACCTTTTGGACCCCTTGCCTACTTAGGTCAAAATTAGTTTAAAGTACAAGTTCACTTCAACATGTCTTAGTGCACATTACAATAACAGTAAAACAATAAAAAATGAGACTTTACAAAGTACAAAAGTGCATTATTTATAATGTAGATACCCCGCTGGGAAATTTAGCCAACGGGGTGGTACAGGACAGAAGGTCAGTGGTCACTCAAATTGGCAGGTTTCATCCTCTAACCAACACAAATGGTGTTGCAAAATTTCAACGGTTTTCAAAATTTCAACCACCACCACAACTGCCACTGTTATGACATTCTGGGGTGTTGGTGGCACTGGAGGAAAGGTCATGAGGTCTCCAAAACTGACAGGCTACATCATCTAGCCAACATGAATGTTGTAACCAAGTCTGACGGTGATCCACCCAGCAGAATTGGAGATTTGCCACTCTTTGCCATGCCAACTGGCATGATGGCATGTCGGTGAGCAGTTCAGCAGGAATTATTTCAAAGCATGCCAGCATGCGTTGCATGCCTCCTTCTCCACTGACTGATTTAGATAGTTCCACAACATTTATCAAGTGAATATGTTTTATAGTAATTTTATTTTGGGCCATCATGAGTGATTGCAAGTTTTGGCAAAAAAAACTGGAGTCACAACATGAAACCTAAATGTTGTATTTGTGCATGGTGGAACACCACAGGGGTTCCTCCTTGGTAATCAGTTCCCACACTTAACCCCACATCTATTTGAAAACGAACAACCAACAGTACAATAATAAAGTCTCTGCCCGTGTGAGCACTTGGTTTAACCACCAGTCACCTGGGGAACAAAGCTGCTCTGCCGGGAGCACTCACCGGCCAGTGAGGCTTCTCCACTGCTTGCAGCCACTGCTGCTACGGCCTCCTCCTCCTCCTCCTCTGCCTCCATACACTTGAGTTCCTCTACTCAGACTCACTTGCTTCCACTGCTTGTAAGCAAAACAAAAATGACATAGCACACCCCTCTGTTGATTTATGAATGGATCTGCTGAAGGCACTGTAGTTCTGTAAGATTTCTTCCAAAGTAATCCAGAGTGCTGAGGAGACAAATGTGTCTTGAAGATAGATTATAGCCCAATGAAAAAAGGTGGGTCCTGAGTTGTTGTTGTTTTTTTAAGCTCACAAAAGAATGGGTTTTTCTAACAGAAGTGGGAAGATTATTCCAGAGAAAAGGACAGGGACTTCCCTGGAACCTACTCAAGGATTATCTTTCTGAGTAAGCAGGTGCAGTAGTGTGATCTCCTCAAGGACCTTGGAAACCCTCAAGGACTGTGCCACCTCATCAGTGACCTCTAGAAGCTCCTAGCCGACATCTGGAACCACATCAGTTTCCCCTGGTAATGTTTAATAAATCCAACAATCTCATTATTGACACCTGGAATCTGGTCAGTGAAACATGTAACCTCCTCAAGGACCTCGGGAACAATTTCCAGGAACTCTTTAACACCTGTGAATCTGTGACTTGGGAATCTCCAGACTCCTCCAGAGTCTGAGAATGACCATTTTTGACCAAACAGTTCTAGTTGCTGAACTTCTCCATTTGGGATTCTTGGAACCAAGGTGCTAACAAGCAAACCAGCCCATGTTTGCAGCAGTTTGGAGTGAAACAACTGCAATGGAGGTTTTACTCCAGCATTGCTGTGTCTAAATTCAGCCCCAGTCTGCTGGTCTATGACCCTGCATGCTTCATAATGCTGCACCACATTACGCTGTCCACTGCCACTTTTTACTAGGTCCTTTTGGAGTCTCTTTACTCCTTCAGGTTTTTAGCTATTTGGTCCTGGGTTCTAACAAACCCAGCCTTTTTGCCAACTCTTTCAAGATACAGTTTACTTTTTCTAGTCCTCATTTCCATATTTTACTGAAATTCATGAGATGTCCAAATTGTTTCTTCAGCAGACCACTGCACACTCTTCAATTTGTCCATCGTATCTATCTAAACCACACCCACTCCTGTTGTCGTCACTGCTCCTACTTCAGGTCCTGCTATTTTTTGGATATAGCTGGGAACCAACTTTAAATTTTTGACTGAACTGCTCAGAATGGTTCAAAATTAGGTTTGCACACTGGAACAGAACCAGTTCCTTGTTGGTCAAAATACCTGGGACCAGATTGTAAAGCAGAGCAGGGAAAACCTGGAAACCTCCTCAAGGCCCCCTGAAACTTCATCAAAGATGCATGGAAACTCTCAAGGACCTCGGGAATCTCCTCAAGGACCCCTGGGTAAGCAACTAAGCAGGTGTGTGTGAGTTGTGAAGGCTGTGGTTGGGACTGAAGAATTGTCGGGAGGGGAGGGGGTCTGGTGGTGGGTCAGACACAGTGACGTCTATGACAGATAGATCCTTCTCTCAGCCATGCTGGAGACAGAGGAGCTGCTCTTCAGCCCCTCTGGGGAAGCTTCTAGCGTGTCTCCTAATGTGGTGGCGGCACATTGGGTAACCAGATCACTACGTGCCCGGCGCTAAAAAGCTAACAGTCTGGACTCAGAAGGCATCTGTGGTCAAGAGTTTTTCTCTCTCTTCCCTTTCTCTCACTTCCTTATCTCTGTTTCCTCCAGTAGCAGGGCATTAGGGCCATTCAGAAACAGAGGAGTGGAGAAAAAAAGGAAAGTTTGAATTTTCTCTCTGCCCACACTTTTAGGTGTACAAGGTTCCTCCACATTTTTCCCTTTTCACTTAAAATTTTAATCTTTTGACTTAAATTTCTCAGCTGGTTTTGCACATTTGGATGACTTTTATGATGATCAGAGATGTAGTGAAAGAGGTAAATCCCTATTTTCAACATGTTTTCAGAATAAATTCTAATACTTTTTTGGACAACGTAAATAAAAAAAAAAGTATCTGCCATAGTAAATAATATCAAATATAGTTATGTTAGTTTATATAAATTATTATATACAAGTTATATTAGTATGTATTATATATCAATACATTTTGATTGATTGATTGATTGATTGATTGATTGATTGATTGATTGATTGATTGATCGATCGATCGATTGATTGATTCTTCAATTGATTTCTGTTCCAAGAGGTCATACATTTTATGGTCCCTTTAATTAGCACCATCACAGTCTTATCACTGTATGAATATCAACACTACCCCTTTAAAATACAAGAGCTGTTTACTTTTTGGAAAAATGGTTATCAGAGGAATGATGGTAGTCTCATGGCATCTTCAAATGAAGATGTCACAAAGTCATGATGTGTGTCAGTGATACCATTATATTTCTTCAGTGATGACAAGATATATTTTAGTCTGTTTGAATTTCTCCATTTTTCTCAGGCATACCACAATGGCTCAGAGCTGTCACCATTATAGATATGATCAAGATACCGGATGTGTGTCACAGCTCACTAACTGGAGCTAAATATAAGGCTTGTCGCCCCAGTATTACAAACCTAAAAGTTGCATGCAAACAGTTCTCTTCATTCTCTCTTCTCTTCATTCTATGTACATAATTATAATATATACTGCATACAATATCATGCAGTTCAAACGTTTGAGAGGTTTGGTACTCATTAGTCCTCAGAGTGAGCAGTGATAGTCACCATAGCTAAACATAGAAAAGAGCGCCATTATCATGAGCACAAACACTGACAGAAAATTCAAGGAAAAAAAAATGAAGAACTGGAAATCGGCACTTTAACTATTAAGCCCCACTCAGCTGCTTCCGTTTAGCCACTGCATGCTAAATGTATACTTTTTTGGTACTACGTTTTTCTCCATATGACAGAAGCGTTGAATGAAAATGAAGGACCCCTTGCCATGAAAGTTAAGTGATTGTGTGTGGCTCCTGTGCAAATGAAGTACAGGCAGGAGCAAACGTGAGCTGAGAGGTTGAGCTCATGGTCAACAGCAGCCACCGATTCCACAGTACTGGAGAAGCTGGCAAACAAACAACACATGAAGCGGTGATGAAATATGACAGCAGTCAAACCGATGTTATCACCGTGCATGCTGTGACTCGCTGCAGCATACTTGCATCCCTGCTGTGTCTGATGGTGAAAGGCCTGAAGCTCCCATCAGTCATGTTGTACCCAGAAATGGAAAAAAATACACCAGCAGAAACTTGTTGGCGATACTGTGCTGTTTATGAAATTGCTAGTACGGCAAGTTTTGCTTAAGTTGCACTGTTCTGTAAACAAGCCCGGCCCAGAGCTGGGAGTTCACTGAAAGATATATCAAAATGATTCAACAATAAATAAATAAACAAAAAATCCTAACCGACAAAAATCTTGCGCATGCACAAAGAGCAAGCAACTCTCCAGAGCATTTGCAGGCAGAATGCAGAAAAAACAATTCATCCGCACAAATGTCTAAGAATGATTTTTTAAGTGAATTTTGCATTAAAATTTCTGGAAGTTAAAACTTTGGTTAAATGTCTTGTCGTGGGTTGCGGAGTGAACCTGTGTAGTCTCTGCTCGTCTGCCCCTCAAATCACCAAACCCGTAGTTTCCAGTTCTATTTATCAGAATATTTGAGGGTAAAACTATTTCCTATCTCAGTCATGTCTGCTCCACTTAACCCTGTCCAGGCGGGGAAATCAATTTCTCATGCACAGTGCTCTTCTTTTGCATGAACATAATTCATGTTGTTGAACTCCTTGACAAACTCTTATTTCGATTCAGTTTTCCACAAATTAAGAACAATTTTGCCCTTGCTGCAAGCTCCAGCCATTCAGCAAGAGTACGTTCTCAGCTCCTGTCCTCCCAGTGGTGTGGTATTGTGTCCCAGTCATGTTAGCATATTCCAAGTGTTCTCCGCCACTCAAAAAACAAGCATTCTCAACAGGGCGGTGCTCATATTGTTTACAAGTGCAAAAACTTTTCGAGCACACCGGCTTGTCCGTCTAGTCTTGGTGCTATTCTGGATCCAAATATTGGAGGATGGCTCAGTATTTAGAAGATTTTGTCCTCTTATTTCACTCTTGATACTGAAACACTTGGTGTTAATGTAAAATCACATTCATTTGTACGAAATTGTATATTATCTGAGAAATTCATGTAATCACCCCATGCTTATTGGAAAGGATGTTTATTGGCTACCAACATATTTATACAGTGATATGTGATATTATTGGAAAAGGGGCTATATTTACTGCCCAGCTCTGTATAATGCATCCCTGCGGGGTATAAAACATTAACTCCACTATGCGTATCCCAAAGCATAAGATCATACTAATGGCACTGCCAGATCAGGGTTACACACCACCCACCTGCACTTTAGAGGATAAATCATCCATCACTTCCCTTTTAAAATGGCCAGAAAATGTATCGTTCCATACACTCTGCCTCATAGCCCCAACAAATGAAGAAGACAGTATCAGCGCAAGTCCCGGGCCAGACTCACAACAACGTATTGATGTTCTCCCCCCTTCACCCTCTAAGTGAGTATAAGGTATCCGCAAGCTCCAAGGTTGGCGCCAGCCTCTGTCTTTTATGCACCACAAACCAGAATTAATTGCAAATCAATCGAACAAAGTACAACTGATCAGTAAACCAATTAGTAATTTTAGCTCTTTGTCCAGGTTTAGCTTTCCCGAGGCTTCCACTGTATTATGATTTTTTTTTATTTTTATTCATTCATATTTATAGGTTGGTTTTCTCTCTGGGATCCCATGAATATGGTGACTGCTACACAAGGAGAGGCAATGATACACCAAGCAAAAAGACAGATAGATAGATAGACAGATAGATAGATAGATAGATAGATAGATAGATAGATAGATAGATAGATGCTCTACAAATACAAAAAAAACAATGAAGCCAAATGCAGTGCTGGATTTATTGGGAGAAAATCTGTACATTTCATTAACTGCACACAGTGACTTTACGTAAGACCCAAAAACAGATGGGGATTGTGATGTTTGTCTCACTTGTCATTCACTTCCCAGTGGCCAGGTGAGTGGCTTGTTCAAAGTAAGTGTATATTTAAATCATCAATGATGCATGGATACACTAGTCTGAAAAAAAAGTGAGGAGGCCCTCCACCAAACTGTCACATTGACGGACTGAGCATGATATACAGCCATGTGTGCATGTGATGTTTGTTTAGTATTTATTAATCCCTCCAGCAAACTGCATCTAAAATTGGTGCTGCCGTTTTGAATCATAGATGACTCTGATAATGATGACAGAGGAATTATATGTGTCTGGCAGGCTTATCAGGCGGCTAAGTATATCCTATGTCAGTTGTTTGTGCCGACATGAGACTCAGTCAGAACTATCAAAGTATTTATGCTGTCATGTTTCAACAGAAAATCACCTCCCAGTCCTGCCTGGCTGTTCCTCAAGCATAATCATCCCTAATTTCAATGCGCGGGGCTTCAGAACTTTAGCGGTGGCAAATCTTGGGTTTTTGAGGGCATTTATTCAGCAGAAGGGTGTAATATCAACACACAAGGAAGACAGAAGGAGAATACGAGAGCTATAACACATTCTTTGCCAGTAATTTCCCCCTGACAGCTGATAGGTAATTTTCATGTCTGTCCATTCAGAAGTGGACTGGAGCTACGATTAGACCGCCGATGGTAAGACGGGGATTGTGGTAATACCTGCTTTCCTATCCTCATTCCTCAAATCCATTTGATTGTCACTGACCATTGACTGTGTTAAAGCAGGAACCTGAAGAAAAGCGTGTCTTTAAATTATGTCGTATGACTTAAAGGGACGGTAAACTAAAATGTGAGAATCTGAAGTCCTTTCTATGCAGAGAGAGGCCTGTCAGTTGGTTTCTCCTGAGTTAAACCAGCAGTTTTTTGCTGGGGAGGGATTAAACACTTCACACATAAGAGTTGGGGAATCCAATCAGAACATGACCTCCGTTTTTCTTAACCCTGCCCCTGTCTGATTAACTCCACTGCACTTGCTCTAGCTTCAACAAACTGTAGCCTGTTAATGTAACTGGCATGCTTAGGATTATATCAGAAGTGAGGGCTGGCAAAGGCCATCCATCAGTTTTTTGATGGATCCACCAGCTCCTTCTGGGAATACCTTGGGAATCCCAGGGTATTCCCAACCAGGATGTATCTAGCAAAGGCTTCCATCCAAATATGGAGCTTTATGCCGTATTCATGTCATATGGGATGGAGGGTAGAAGTCTGTAACCTGTAAGTGTTCATGTCAGCTGGAAAGCAAAATAAGTGAAGAGGAACGTGAAGTAAGCTGACATTACAGTTCTTCAAGATGTGACACGATCAAACTGTTAATTTGACGAAATATGATCAGTATTAGGACAGGCAAAGCGGATTTGTTGGTTAAAAAAGATTGCACGATTAAAGTACTTTTAAGTTTGGATTTAATTTTGTTGCCATGTTCCAGGTAGTTTTGCATTATTTACATCCTAGCCGGATATATCGGCGCTTTCAGAAAAACACAAGATTCCTAGTTGTAAGTACAAGCTGGATGTGGACGTGAACGCTATTTACAAGTTGGAAGTTGGTACCTACAGTAAATGCCATATGCTGTGAATGTGACAGGAGCATGTGTCATCAGTCATGAGCTGTACCATTATACAAGCCTCTATAATGTACAGTTTTAGAGAGTGAGCTGTACAACTAACCCATTCCGTCAATAGGATGAGCTCTATATTCATTATAGTTACATGTCAAATATTATTCTTACATTCCATATTAGGCAATCGTTATTTGTTGAACAACTCGTCATTTGAATTTCTAGGTGGTCCGGTGTTAGCACGTCAACTTGAGCACATGAGGGTGTTTTCATCACCACCAGGGCAATTACCGATCAATTCACCATACTTTCCATGTGGCATCTCTGTTGTGTGTTGAGTATTATCCTGATTGTTTTCATGTAGTCCATCAGCTGCTCTAGTTTTAAGTGTTTGTTCATTTTGTCAGATTGCTAAGACAGCTGCTGCCATTCTCCAGGCATTGTCACTTTTGCAGGGCATGATGGTCAGCGGTGCTTTATGAGGGCTGAGGGATGTAGAAATTGTGCTTGCACTGCATCATTTTTAAAAAGCTCTGTCCTGTGTCACTTAGGGGAAAAAAAATGCATTTATGCAATCTTCCTACAACCCACCTTTTTCCATGCCGAGACCCACCAGTGAGGTCAGGGCCCATGTGTTTGAAAATCCCTGCTTTAATATATTATACTGTTGTTGGACAAGAATCACAAAAAAATCAAAGTGGAGCAGTAGCTACCACTTCCTTATCTACTTTAGTTCCCATGCAAGAAATTAAGCCATGTTAATGATTAACCGATGGCAGCAGGATGTCAGACACTGCAACTGCCGCGCTAGAGCTCCTTTTTTTTTCCATCACAGTCCTTATCTCAGCCTGTGGGAATGGAGTGGTAGCTTATCAAAACAAACTTGTGCTTATCTCCCACTGCTTCTCAGTTTTTTTTCATACATCATTTCTCACAACGGCCCCGGTGGTTTGTGATCTGATACAGTGAGTGTTGGAATTTGAGGTGATTACAATTATAAACCAACATGAAAGGCCTTTGTGTGCAGCGGTGCTCCTTTTTAATGAGCACATTCAAGCAAATGTATGCATGTGATACTATATGCTCAGATTAGATTGTTTGCACCCAGACAACAAGCCGTTTGCACAAGTTATCTGGAGTATCTCTTACTTGACGGACACGTTTGAGACAAAGAACCCAGTCAAAACAGATTTTCAGACTTCAACCGCATTATTGCTAAATTACCCCCAAATTAATTTTCATAAAGTGATAAAAGATATGTGAAACAGAGGTTTGGAGCAAACATCAAACCACCTTCACAATGTTACATTTCAGCCGCACAACACAGATGAGCCGTTCCTGGCGAGCAGGAGATCTCATTGATTATTTCATTTAGCAAAGGGAAAGAAAAAGAACTAAATCTGGTAGAGAAAATGACTGGCCAGAGCTAATACCATGATGTACCATCTTAAGGCTCTAAGATCTTTTTAATGTATTCTCTTCTCCGTGGCCGGGGCCTGAAAGGGAAAGGGAAAGAGGGGAGCTGAATGGATTCCATTAATTTAATTGAAGCAGGCCCTGACAAGAGATAAAACATCTCGGGCCCACATCTCTTCAGGGTTGGCGCTGGGCTTCATAGTAAACAAGCCGTGATCCGTAAACAAAGCCCAGAGAGCACTGCCACGCTCTATAGAGACTTCAAGGCCACGGAGTATGTCAGAGATGGGCTTGAATGGATACTGAAGAGCCCTCCCCCTCTCTCTCTCCCCCCCGCCTCCCCCCACTTAAGTATTCAAGCTGTAGTCTGACCATTGTGCCTCTGCTTGTGGAGATTTTGATGCTGGTAGCTGGCTATTTCAGTGACAGTACCTGCAGTGGATCAAGCAGAAAGAGACACATCCACTCCAACAAGGGCACTGAAATATGAAGGGCACTGTTGAAGTCTAGAGATGATAAGAACCATTTCCCCTTTGATGTGCCCCCCTCAGATATTATACACCCAACAATAATGCACTGTAAGCTAATGTACATCTCTCTCTCTCTGTCACACACACACACACACTGACTTCATGAGAAATATGTCAACTAATTCCTCAAAATCATCATTTCATTTAAAAGAAAGAAGGCTTCCATGCTGCACACGGGGATCTACAATATATGTAGATTCCCACACCTGTGAGTCCCGGCGGCTGCAGCTGAAAGCTCTGTAAATGGGGTCCGCTGAATGCTGAGCGTGTATAGCACATGTTACTCGCCACTCAAAAGCAACTGGTATTTGGATATGTCACATTCTTACCTGAATTGTTCCTCAGCAGGCACTGGCTTTTCACTGAGGTTGAATAGCAATACAAAACCCAGCAGAATCCATTAGAAGAGGAATAGCTTTATCCCCAGAACAGTGAGAGTAGATGGCTAGGACAATGCGAGCTATCTACCACAAACTGGGCCTGCAAGGCTGCTGAATGCGGCTTATGAACTGAATGCCAAGGTTGCAGTCTTTGTCCACCACGTCTCTATACGCACCCAGCCCTGCCAGCAAGTCAGTTGCACCTTGGCTTGATTGTGGACTTCTTTCAACCTTATTGATTTTTAATGTTTTGGCCTGTTTACTACAATTTCCCAACATTTTACATTGAAAAAAAAAAAAAAACATTGTGCAAATCATGCTGAGATACTTAAGATTTCACAGCATATAGTCATAATCGCTCGATTCTATAATTTGAATTTTTGGTTGAAACAGCCACCTTGTAATGTTCTGCATCTGCAGCTAACAAAGCCTTCCATAAACCACACGGCTGATAACTGGCATTTTAAATTTCAAGCCATTCAAGTCATCAGAACACAACAGTGCTGCTGCTTTTAGGAAAACTAACGTGGGCGACTTTATTACAGCGCTGTGAAGAAAGTTTGAAGTCTCTGCAAGTTCATTTTCATATCGTAGTGGAATGAATGGAAAACAACAGCTTGATAAAAGGGAGGAAAAATGATATCCGAGTTCTAAAATATCGCTGCTTGCTGCTGTGGGAAAAGCCGAAACATGAAGTGTATACATTTTGTAGATCAGTATTATGGTCCCTTTGAAACTGTTATGCTCTTTGTCTCGCTAAGCTTAACCAGAATCGCAAAATCTGCATGATTTCATCTTTTGCTTAAGCGTCACTAAATTGATCAGACTGGCTGAACTGGCACCTTTGCATGGTGGAGGTGGAAGAGAAATGGTAGGAATGGTAGGAGGAAAAAAAACCCTCAGCTGCTATCCTGTGATCAGAATGTATTACAGCCTGCCGAAGACAAATTCAGATCAGGTTTCTCTGTAAGTGCCGCGCTACGGTGAAATGCTGTTTTGTGAACAGCTACTTCTTACCATTGTGACAGGAAAGAAAGGGCTGGAGAAACTCTACCCACTCTGCATGAAACTCCTGCTGTGAAGAAAAGAGTGATCCTTTTGCTTCTGCCGATCCGAGCATAATGAAAAGATCAATCCATGTACAGTAGGACCAATTGCCTCAGAACTGAGACTCGAGCATCTTTTCTGCGCGCCGTCTTTGTCATCGTGAGAGACTAGCTGAAGAACTGGATGAACAAGAAACAGGAATAGACACTTCATTTACTGCCATTTTCACTAAATCTGAGAGGCTGGATCTGGTGCATTATTTTCTACATTTTGTTCTCATATATTTCACACTAGTGCAACGGATTAATACACTGATAAACACAATGCAATAAAGCTGCTGTCAAGTGTTGTCCTTTGTGACTGCTATGGTGTGAGCCCACATACTGTGTATAGGTTACAGATGTCATTGACATACTGATACCCTGGCTAATTTATTGGCCTCCTGATCCACTTTGCAACCATAAATGCATTATTTTCATCTATTTGCTGGCGTATATTCTCAGAAATAATGCAGAAGGACTTAAAAAGGGCTCTGAAATGAGAACATAATGACATTGTGCGATCGTTTGGCCTCTCAGACGGTGCTTAGGAGCTCTAAAAGTAACTTTAGAATATTGTGGTGAATCAATAATGAAACTATCTAATCTATTTTGCCATGCACCTATACTTGTCTTACGTCATTGATATCACAGCGTTCAACGCACATTGTAAAGTGGATTCCTGGCCTGGAACAGGAATCCAGTAATGGAGCGAAGGATGGAACTAAATCCAGTAATATGTTGTTGAAGTGGTAGACCCTAAGTAGTTCATATATCGCTGTTAAGTGATCTGAGGAAAGTATAACCCTGCTGAGATGGTGTGTGCCGTCTCTCCAACACACTTTATCTTGTTTTGCGGTGTATCTTCTCTCTCTCTGTATTAGCTCACTGTATCCTGTCTCTCTGTCATGCCGTGACTTCAGCTTCCACTCGTGAACCAGCTTGACCTTGTGCGCGGCCAAGTCGGAGCGGAGAAAAACAGTTGAATACATCTCATAATTTGAAACGGATTTTTGATTCTCTTTTTACAAGGTGACTGGGAGAGCTGGCGAGATGGGCTCTCCACAAAGGTCCGTTGTCCTCGCACCGCTGGGAGTTTTGCTCATGAGAAATGGTTTACGATAACCTTATCAGCGCCGCGTTGGATAGTTTTTGTTGAAACTGGATGATATTGTAATTATCTTCCTATCATAAACAATGGAAACACTTATCAGAAGAATTCCTTTAGAAGTTGGAGCGATTACAATGTTTGGAAAGCCACATGTACAGTGTGTCCAAAAGATAACATTTAAATGCCTATCAACAGTGTAAACATTAACTTATGAATGCTGGGAGATTATATTTGTTCAATGTGTCGTATTTTTCTCTTGATTTTAATCGCCTCTGACGTCTAATATGACCTGAGAATGCCAGCTTTCTTCTGTTTGTTTTCCCACAACAAAAATGAATTAGTTTATTTTATCCTGAATACATAGAATACTATAATAGTACTAGTACACACACACACACACACACACACACATTTAGGTTTATCCAACAGACAGGTAACGGCACATTCTCATCTCGGATGTCTCTTTTAAAGGCACAAAAGCTTACAGTTACAGCATGATGCATATTGTGTACATAAATGTGCAGGTACTGTTGAGCCCTCATGAGATCAGCTATCAAACAGCAACACATTCTTTATGCAGAATAACTTTTATCTCACGCCGCTTGATCTTCCTATCAGGGCAAATCAGATCGCAAGAGGTGTGTCTTTGTAAATGTTTAAAGTCTGCTGATGGCTATCTGAGAGGACGCTGTCATGGACTCAAACCTGCAGCCTCATCCTGCTGCTCCCTGTCTTCAGAGATCACGTCTCAACTTTCAAAGCCGTCCTGATGATGGTATTGTGGAAATACCCCCAGTATTTTACTTGTTGGGTATCTAATCAGATCCAACCGTACCACGGCCCACACCTTCGGCCCGCTTTATCTCTCCTCCTGAATTATCTGATAACCCGTCTCTCTATCAGCCTCCATCGCTGAATGAAAAGGGGAAACAGATCAGTAACACTTGAATGCTTGCATGACCTTTATTTCTTGCTTAACATCTGTGTGCAAAGTGCAACGGGGAGAAGGAAACATGACCACTTGTGCTGATTGAGCTGAGATTGGATTCGCAGCCAGAACAAAGAAGAGAAGGAGAGACGAGAGGCTCGAGAGGAAACACTATGTGTTTATGTGTGTGTATGTACAGTATACCTGCACACATGCAGGAGTGTGTGTGCAAGAGTGTGGGTAATCTTGTATTTATAGCCTTATCAGGACTAAGTGTGCTTACAAGGATAAAAAGGATCCTCCGGTGTAGTGCTGGGTATCGAGAACTGGTTCTGAGCTGGAGCTGGTTCCAAATTTTCCAGAGTCGGGACATCGTTAAGAAATGTGACTTCTGAATCTGCTAATCGCTGCACTGCACTGTGTAGGTGCAGAATGTGGATACCTGACCCGAGCCTGTCAGGACCTGTCTGCACCCGCTGGGTCGGGGGTTGGGTTCAGACAAACATTCGGAGATTATGTTTGGGTTTGGGTCAGGTTGGGTTCCATCTACGTTATTTTAGTGAGACATGATGGATCTACTGTCTGTTCTGGGCACCTTCCTATATAGTGCTGGAGTTTACGTGACAACACTGAAGGCAACACACAGGCTGTTTCAGGTGGTAAATATAACCTGACAATGGAGGACAAGCTAAATCTGAGGCTCGGGTCAGGTTCAGACAAAAATATGCGCCCCGATCCAAACTGTGCAGGGGTAAAAAATTGAAGGTGTGACCATACTTTACAAAAAACAAAACAAAACAAAACCCCCACAAGTGGCACAGCAGAATGTGATCACTCTGCAAAAATAATTTGGTGAAAGTGAGGATGTTGGTCTAAAACGATGAAGCATATTCAACTTTTTATTGTTTTGTTTCTGTTTTATTTTTTGGTGCGAGACTTCTGGTCCGGCACTTCTGGGTATTGACTAGCTAACTCACTTATCATCACAGCAGCGACACAACAAAAGACTGATTGAACGTTGTCAAATAAGCGTCAAGCTAGTCAGCAGGTACCAAAATAAGGTGCAAACGAGGTACAAGCTACAGCAAGTAAACCTTGAAGTAGTAGGAAATGTTTCTCAGTCAAGTTTCCCCTGACCAGTGCAAAAATAACTAACTAAATAAATGAATGAATAAGGTCCATCAGAGTGTGAAGCAACAACCTGATCCTGAGGAGATTTTGCTGTTTCTGCTCTTGCCTCTTTTTCTCCTCCTCCTCCTTGCTCTCAGCTGTATCGCTGCTGCGTTTCAACCACTGATCCATTTTCCGGATTTTTGTCTTGGCTTCCCAGTCATAGTGCTCAAACGTCCTCGTTCAGCGACCACAGCAGCAGATTTAAATCACAAACACACATTCACATTTTTTTATTGACCTTATTATAGGATTTGCTAAATAGGAATTAGGAATTTTTAATGACTCATGTTTCTAAATCAATATTGTAAAATCTGGGACGTGTACCCCCATTTTGAGAACCACTGCCTAAGAACCCAACCCAGCACCAGTGGTGGTTCAAACTCAGGTAACCAGAGTTGTAGGTAGTCCAGTGCTGGTACACAGCAGAGTTGGATTCAGAATCAGAATGGATCAAATCTAGACGACATCCACTCCAGGGTGACAGCGTTCTTGCTTGTCTTCACTTACAGGGGATTAGTTTAGGATTGGGGACTCAATATTCATTTTATCTTGACCCACCTTCCCCTGGAAAGATGACATTTTGGCCTGAAGGTGACACCGGAGAAAATGATGTCATCAAAACTGACAAGGTTCAGATCCATCAGAGGGATTCATAGCAATCCCTCTAATAGATTTCACGATATGTTTGCCTGGAGGAATTGAATAATCTCTATGAACAGTTTCCTTATATCGAATCTGTAGGCAAGGAGCGGGATGCTAGCATTTGAAGTGTCCTGGTCTCTATTTCTGTTGTAGTCCAAGTGCTTTTATGCAGGTAACCAGTCCTTGAGGGGAGCAAAAATGGCAGAAGGCATTTGCCGAAATGTAGTCTGACAAAACGTATCAGTGAGTACGTATTGTGTGGAGAAATGTTTGACTCGTGTCATGAAAGAAGCTGGAACTGGAAATGGAAATGGAAAGAGTAAATGTTAAAAAAAAAAACCCAAATGATGGAGGGACAAAAGGTAGATGGCAGGAAATAGCCTTATGATTCTTAATGACAATGTTATTCTGCAATAAGGTTAGGCATGTAGAGAGGGCTGTGGTTAGGTTGAATAATGTGTGTGTGTGTGTGTGTGTGTGTGTGTGTGTGAGGAAGCTGTT
>OMLB01039302.1:31166-45109 GCA_900302555.1 Myripristis jacobus | reverse complement strand
GTTACTGATGCACTCTTTAAACAATGACGTTTTACATGCCTTTTAAAGGGAGCCATTTTGCGAGGTGCTGATGTTAGTGGTAAAATTTCCTCGTGGACAACTTGTGGATTTTGGATAGCAAATTAGGTTTTCAAAATCTTTCCTTCTCCCATAAAACAATAGTTGTAAAATTATGAAGTGACGTCTGCACAAATGGAAAGATTATATCGCTCAGAAAAACTGCAGCTAATATCTACTGATTCCCCAAATCCCATGCAATGTTGCGTCATACATATCAATTACAAATTCAGTAATTCAGTGTTGTATGTCAGGGCAAAGTCATGGTGGTAGATCTATATGTTAAGTGGCCATGTAACTAAGTGCTGGCACCAATACATATTCAGTAGATAATAGTTTCTTTCCCATTAAGGATGCAAGGTATGGCTGTTCATTGCAAGCTTTATGTAATTACAAATTATGTATTACATATGATAACCTGCAGCTATACAGCATATAAGGCAATAATCTAAGAAAATCAGCATAAAAAATGCAATACAAAGCTAAAATTGCCGTCACTAAAAAAAAGGCACTCTAACTAGTTTCTGCTCTTAACAAGGGACGATAAACCATTCAACATATGAAGATAAGAAGACAATACTGACTAACTCGGTATTGATTTACTCAGAAAAATGGCCCGCTGTGCCATTTTAGCAAATTTTATCAAATTTAGAAATGATCTAAACCGGTTTTCAAATTGTTCCCCAATGCCTCAAGTGAGAATAAACAGTAGCTTTACCTTATGTGGATTATTGAAGTGGTGATCTGTGTGTTTTTGTGTTTTTGCACCCAGAAGTCACTTGGCAACCAAATGGTGCAGCCAGTACTGTCATGTCTTCTTCCTCTGTTGATGAAATTTGAGTTTCTCTAAGTGCATGTCATTTCTTTGTCTGATCAGCCATGGTGGCTATCGCTGCTCATGCTAACCACTCAGTTCTTCTCTTTATTCCAAAAACAAACATCTGGGCAATGGGGGAAGGTCTGATCTGTGGTCAAGGCCAGGCTTGTCTGCTGCCACCTGTGCTTTTGTCGTGTATTTGTGTTGTATCCAAGGATGTGCACAAGTCCATTTTCTCATGGCTGCCACTTCACAAATGACTGACTCTGCATGACCGTTCAGATACTCAGTGGTTTTAGGACATTTTTAAACAATCACATGACTCTCTGCTGTCGACAGTGCCATCTCTTTGGCAAAAGTTGTCAGGCTCATTCGGCTCCTTAGGTTCAGATATACCTGTATGCTTTTTGAGATGAGTCACCGTTATTTTTGTGGGGTCATGTGGGTGCATGTGTGGCTTTGATAATGACATAAGTACTGGTAAAAGCAGCTACTTGAGACAAACCAACATGAGGGGAACCATGGAGTTGTTCATTTAAATGGAACTACAAGTGCTTTGGTTGGTCTTCATCCAAATTCTCATTGGAGTGCTTCTCAATGAGTTAGACTTGTTACACTGTTATATTTTAAATTACTATATAGAATTATTATTACATACATATAGAGGTGAAAACATTGTGTGTGTACAGTTCAATAGATAGACAAACAGACAGAGACGGACAGACGTTTTGCACCCAGCCCATCACCCACACTCATTTGTGAAGTCGTATCCACTTTAAACTACCTGAATGCAACATGGGGGGAAATGGTCTGCAGAGTGAGAGTGCACACAAATGTGTGTTCTGGTGTGCACCAATCACAGGTAGTTTTCCAGTAAGATGGATTCAGTTATCTCCAAATTCAAAGTCTGAGCACAAACAAGCATTCAGTGTTTTACGTAACCTACAATCAAAACCTAAAAGACACATGACTCCATCAGTGGCTGGAAGGAGCATCACTACAACCTGGTTTTGAATTGTATCTGTTTAGCAGTGGTGTGCCACCAAAGCAATGGAATCACCACCACGGCAAGAGAAAATGTGAAATTAAAACAAACATTGTAACTGAGTCTATTATCTAATGCTAAACACGTAATTAGCACTAGAATCTAAACCTGAAACATAAGTTAGACCCAAATAGATATGGGACAAAACTAAAATGATCGCCCGGAGCACCACGGCTGCTTAAAATTACAGAGCAAAGCGTGCAAGAGCTGATCTCCTCCCACACAAGTTGCTGGCACAGCCCCCTCCCACCTTCCCCTTGAACTGGCCTGTAGTTGACACAAACAGTCAAGTCACTTTTGTAATAGAGATGAGTAAGCTTGCTCATTATAGCAGAGACCCAACAGAAACATCTAGTGAATACTGCGATCAACAGAAAAGTCTGTCATAATAAAACTGGCGTGGCAGTTGCTTATCTGGCTTGAGAACCAGCCTTATTAGTCTTTATAACAGTAATGTTTGCAACGTCGGTCGCCCGCTCGTGCCACTGTCCTCCGCTGCTGGGCGTTTGAAATGCTAGTGAGCGGGAGGAGATTGAGAGGGTCTTGAAAGTCCAGCACACAGTGGGATTTTCTCCCAAATCAGAGCAGAGGCATCTGTTTTGAAAGCCAAAAATCTCAGCACCACAGAAAGTAATCGTCCAGTCCCTGGTATTGATCACCAACCCTTGCAAACCACTGTAGGAATATTATGGTCGGCTTGTGCTCTGGGAGGGTTCTCATCATAACTTAATAGCTCATTATTTCTAGGGGAAAAAACAGGTTGGATCCAAATCTTCCACATAGTGAAATTCTCCGAAACGGTGAAAGACTGTCTTTCTAAAGATAACATTTGACTTTTGTGTCTGTCTGTCTGTCTGTGTGTTACAAACACTTTGTGAACTGACACAAAATGTCATCAGCTCCTTAAGCTACGCATGGTTCATGTCCACTGTGCATGCAAAAATTGATTTACTCAATGCCAGAGGTACATGTTTCTATCTATCCTCCTTGCGCCTCTATATATCTCTAACCCAATTTTAAACATGCGAACAAACTCACGTTTGGTGGGGTTAGGGATGTATATGCTCTCGAAAAGGTCCTGAGATTTCTGATATATTGTATCAGATTAATATGTCTGAATGTGAGGGCATTCGAGAACGTATGACAGCGCTTTTGTAGTTCCTATCCTCTTGTCAAGTTTCCCTTTTTTTTATAAATACGAGATGTTGTCTTTGATGGCTGCTCAACAAAGAGAGAGCTGTCTTCAGCTGTAACCTCTCTGCACCAGAATCTGGAACATGACACATGTCAGGCTGTGATAAATGGTGCAGAGTCTCAGTAATTTCACCAGGAATGCCCTTGAGATGCCCAAAACCCCAATCGCAAATGCTATTGTTGAATTAAACCATAAAAAGAAATCCTTCCCCCTTGACATGATAGGAAACATGCTGAAAAAAAAAGATTTTTTTTTCTTCCCCTGCAATTTACCTGTAGTATGTGAGTGTGTGTGCATGTTGCCCGCATGTTACGAGAAAACTGGAATGTGACCCACATGTTTATTTGGGTACAGGACTTTTTTTCTTTCTTTCTTTTTTAATTTAGGCTTTTAATTTTAACCCTATACAAATAAAGATTCATTTTCAAATTGCTTGATCTTTCAAAATGCATTCCTGTTGTATAATTACTTTACAGTGATTCACAGCAGCATCAATACACAGATCTGATATCAATATGTATGCCACTAGGGAAAAAAAAAGTGACATTGCCAAAATATGTCTTCACAACTTTTGTATCCCAAAATAAAATCCAACTGAAGACTGACTCTGCTCAGATGTTTGCAAATTATAGAAATTAAATCAATCTGAGTTTTGACTTGGTGTTTATTCAACTCTGAATGCTCTGCATATCTCGGCTGATTCTTTAGATCCATTCCCAAAACACAAAGCACACTTTGTAAAGTCAGAGTTTGTGGTTTTAACTATTACAATTTTATTATGAGAACAAAGAAAAACAGAAAAACAAAACACACTAAAAATGTCTGTTTCTAATCAGATCTCCATAAACCCCAATGAGCCAATCCCATGCCATTTTAAAGAGAACAGGATGCCCTTGGCCTTGTGTTGTGTTTAATGTGTGCTAGCTTGCAAATGATCCATGTAGTGAACTAGCTGGTGGCTCCCTACATCGTTGGGAAGCAGACTAGCTAATGTCAGCTGGCTTGTTGACAGCACAAGTCAGCTCGGTACCTTCACTTCATGATGTAGTTGCATTATATTCTGCTGACTGTCATGTATTTAACATTTTATTTCTTCTGCCTCCTTTTTTCTGAATGAACATATATTTACTGTCACAGTGACACGGGACAGCTGCCCACAGAGTTTATTTTTCAGTAAGAGACAGTTGCAAATACAGTTGCTGTACAAAACAGTTTTATTTGTCCTGTTTTGTTTTGATTTCACCATTTGTAATGTCTTATTACAAGCAATGTAGGAGAAAAAAACTATTTACAAATCAATGCTAACTAAAGTTAGAACAGCATGTCAGACAACATATTGCAAGCTGCACAGGTTCACTTCATTCATTGATAATTCATATTGACAGAGAGGATCAACTGTGCCTCCATCCCTTCCATCAGGGGATAGATTACTACATATATTACAAATTACAAATTTATCACAAATTCAGTTTTTTAGTGGTGGGTGGGAAAGGGAGTGGTGGTTTATTTTGAAAAGACACTGTATGCATGAAAGGAACATAAATTGACAGGAAAAATAAGGAGGGAAACAGTGCAGAAATGGTTACACAGCATGGGGAGAGAATCAAGGGATAAGGAAGGAGGACATTAGACTACCTGTACCGATCGGCTAATTCCGGTCACCGGCCGATCAGTTGCTGCATTTCTACATGAAACTGAACAGAATGACAACAGCAACAACATAAGCCATAACCAGCCTCTACAGTGAAGTGCATCCCTGTGCAGCAGAAACGAGCTCCACAGTCGATACACACAGATGGAGGCACAGGCTAAAGCAAGTTCGGGCTGACTTTGTGAACTCGACACAGCACAGAAAGATTCGCTGCTCCTTCCATACTCGATTCACGTTTTGAAACCCCCGCCAATGCCCGATGGACCCACTATAGACAGTCACTTCCATCTCACATGTTGTCTCTGAAGCATGACGCTGACGTGGCGCTCGTGGAGTAGACATGCTTTAACCCTCTAGTTATGGAATGATTCAGAATTTTGCGGGACAACTGGCAACCATAGATTTGCATGACATAGATATTATGCCAACAATAATATTTTAAGATACTCTGCACATGACACTTTGCACACCTATTTTACGAGACGGGTGCGTAGGACATTTATTTGCAATAATCAGTGCTAAACCTTCATCAGACAAATGGTTTGAGAAGCCATCTTGATAGGGAGTGACAACCAGTCCTGTTCCACATGCAATAGGAAGACATAAATACCTTTTATATGCTAAGTAAATGTAACCTGCTATATTTGTGAAAATGATTTTCAGACTGCAGTTTAGCCTTTAGGGCCATAAGCATTTATTTTACTGTAATCTACACATTTATTGTAAGGATTGTTTGGGTACATTTATGATTGTTACCATGCAGAATGTTTTACTTGTCTAGCTCCATGTATGATGTTGGTTGGAGTTATATCATAAATCGATGTTTGGTATTTATGTCTTTCTTTTGCACGTCAAATGGGACTGGATGCAGACTTACAGCCACTCCCTATTTAAGATTATTGTCACAAACCTTTTGTCTGATGAAGGTCTAGCACTGAAATGTCACAAACAAATGTATCATTGCAACTTATATAGTGTGCCGGAGTCTTTTTCCAGCTTTTGATGATACAAAATGCACAAAATGCCAGGCGGGGCGCCCATCACTGCATATTGTTGGGGAAACACTGATGATTTTTCCACTCAAATGAATTCACAGCTAGTATTAAAGAACTGCTTTATTATAAATCTGAAAACCGCAGGATAGCACCCTCTATTGAAAGGTCATCGCCCCACTATAGATTAAAACCTTCTTCTGCCATCAAATGTAATGATGGAGGTAAATGAACAGTGTGTTTGACAGTACGCATGTAACAATTAAACACACGCTTTAACTTGATTTTGTTTTGTGATCTCGCAAAAAATGAATGTGCTTTTATGAATACTGACAAAAAAATCTGTCTATATATCTATCTATCATGACCTAATAAATTATGGACAAGCATTGGTTTAAATAATGACTACATATATTAATTAGGCTGTAATAATATAAATGAGGAGCAGTCATTGACAAATAGTTTCCAGCCCGTATTCCCACAGGGACCGGCGTTATCTGTAAAAATAACAGCTGAGGAAAAAAAAAAAGACTGAATTACTGCCTGTGGTACTCTTGCTCGGACTCACTGAGCATTCCTGCGTGTGGTGATTTGCCCACCAATTAATCCAAAAACTGTGGCTAAACTACCCTCTGCGATATCCCTTCCCATCCTATGACAAATAGAACTGTGGAATCTTAATTAGGAGCGAATGCTCTGCAGATGTATTAGAGCGGCGATGGGAAAACAGATGAGGCCATCACACCGCGCAGCAGGGAGCTGAGGAGTCTGGTCCCCCATCGCTATGTCCTATCCATAATGCCACGAGTGTGCCACATGCCTCTGCTGTCATCTGCACAGTGCCACGGGGCCCCCAGGGGCAGGGGAGATCCTGCCTGTCCAATGCTGGAGTTCAGGCTCTTACTGGCACAGTTTGGCTCTCCAACTCATTTGCAGATCTTTCCTCACCATGGTGACCCGAAAAAAAAACCAAACAAACAAAAAAAAAAAAACAGTTTCCTGGCAAAGAGAACTCAAAAGCAGCCATTTAAATTTGCAGAATCTTACTATATCTTTTCTACCTCTTAACTTTACTCTGGACTGTGAGCCATTACGTAAAATAGTTTGATTTACTGATATAAGGAAACATTTCTACAGTAAAGTTTACTCGATCTTAGAGGTAACTAGATTGGAACTGGACCCAATAAATCATGGTGTATCTGCATAGGCTGGCATTGCTGCTCTATCCACCCACAGATTTTTATTTTTTTATTTTTTTTAAAGGTTTCCATGTTGGTCAGCGAGGTTCTCTTTTGAAAAATAGCCATAGTTTGACTATGTCTGTTCAGCTGGCTGCCTTCAATTTTATACCTGCAAAGTTTCAATCTAGGCCCTCCCTGCGTCCTTTAACATTCAGTGCCTGCACCAGCACCCTCCCCCACCTTCTTCTCCCTTTTCCAGGATTACTGGTAGAGACTGCACTTGTGCTGTTATTTTCAACCTTGGTGGACAGGGGGTTTGGTATGTATTCTGGAAATACTTCAAAGAAAAGCAAAAAGGCAGCAATTTTCTGCTTGAATATCCCTCTGACTAAATCCATTGATCATCCTTGGGGTTCCTGAGAGAGAGGGAGTGAGATGGAGAGGCATGTTTTATCCTCTAATAACTCCTACCTTCACCCCTTCCTGCCTCTCTGTTGTTGTGTTGTTGTTGGTCGCACCTCTGCTCTATTCCTTGGAGAGCTGCTGAGATTGAAGTTATTTTATGCTTCGGCTCCCCGGGCCCCAATTTGAAAACTCTTGCGTGTCAGTTTTCACACACTCCTGTCATATGGCAAAGAGCATTGCCGGTTTTTGCTTTTTACTTTTTCTTTTTCTTTTTCTTTTTTTTCCTGTGAAAGCATCTTGTGGGGCATTCTGGATTTTGTGACAAATAGGTCAAGTAAAGAAGACTAGTTTTATGTTCTTTTCTTAGAATTAAAAAAAAAGTTTTATTTTATGTGTGCATAAGTGAGGAGTCTACATTTCTTCTGCTATGAGAAGATACATTTTGACCAGCCCGTCTGATATGAAACTATAAAACAGCCAAATTCTGCATACATGTAAATCTCTAACACATTGGCTATCTACCTTGCAAAGGAAGCTTTCTGTCACCTTAATACCTAGGTGGGAATAACCCTTATTAGAAACCTACATTGAATTGAGACAGCCTAACAAGGAAAATGTCACATGACCAGAGTAGCATTGCACACAGTGCCGTGTTGCCAGTTTCCAAGGAAATCAAGCCTACTTTATAGCTAGCTAACTGTAAGTAGTTCTGATATCGCTACCCCACGCTGCCCTGTCCAATCGGTAAAAGTAGTTTCACCAGTTTTCCAGGAAAAAAAACTGCCTGGAGTGAAATTAATTTAAATGATTGCTGGAGAAATTGTGTTGTTCTATTTCTGTGTATGACATTGCCAGGGTATTGTGGGATTTCCTATTCCTGCTAAGGAAACACTGCATTCTTCCTTCAAAATAGTCCAGAACAAGGTATCTTAAAGGGAAAATTCCCATGAATCCTAATTAAACAAGAATGAGCCTTAGCTATTTGCCACACTGTGTAGAATGCAACCTCCATTGCAGTGAGATTAAGTGTAGATCCTGGACCGGATAAGGTGTTGTTTGAGTCTGTATTTTGTGTGTCTTACATGCACAGTTATATTTTCTCTTGGCTTTAACATCTCCTGGTCATGGTGGTGCATGCGCTCATGCTATGTCTGGGTCACAGGTCAGCTCTGTCTAATTTTGGACTCCTGGTACAGGCACCTTTCAGACACCTCTCCTCACCTGCCAACATCCTCCATCTCTTGCAGACTCAATAAACTGCAGCTAATTGGGAGGTGATGACAGACAGGCCAGGCCCAATTTATTGCAGTTTGAAGACAACCCATTCACTTTCCCTCTGCGGCCCGGGCGAGCCCCCATGTCGGAGCACCGCTTTCACCCACCCCTAAGCACACATTTGGCGTCTGATGTCACCACTGTCTGATGGAACATTCAAACAACCCATAAAGAAAAATGAATGAAGTGAATACCAGGCATTCTTCTGAGAGAGCTGCTGGTAGCTCAGCCGGGCTGCTTACCTTGCCCTGCTTCAAAACTATCGCGCCGTGTTGGAGCAAGTTAACACTGGTACATCACAGTAACCTGATACCAACACATTTCAGGCCTGAAACTTCGCTACTCTCTATCTGGTCCTATCAGGGTTGTTTTGCTTATGCCAAAATGCTGTTAAAATGAACAACACCTCGCATTTTGAGGTGTTAAAGCTCTCAGTTTCCAAGTAACATTGAAACAAGAATATAGGTTTTATGCCTCACAGTACATAACTTGAGATTCAACAAACTCTCTTAATCTCTTAAAATGAAAATATTTGCTTTTTTAACAGTTTGACACTTTTGAATGCATGCTACCAAGTCTGACTGGCAAAGCTATGATGTGTTTTGTTTTTTTTTTTGGTTTGTTTTTGTTTTTGTTTTTGTTTCCCTCTGAAGTGAGCGCAAAAATGTTGAAAGAGCGTCTATGGTTTTTAGTACGGGTGCAACTGATCCCAAAACTCACAGTTCAGATTGTATCACCGTTTTGAGTCAGGGGTCTGATCATTTTTTGTAACAGTTTAAAAATAAATAAATAAATAAAATAACTTTGATTTTTTGATGCAGGTGGCTTCTCAGCATCTTTCCCTTCTTTTGCTTGCCTTCGCTTGCTTTTGCTGCACTACCCATGTATTGTTTTTGCACCTCAGAGTAAAACACAGCATTAATCTCTTGTCTATCTTTTCTCTGCAACTCTGCATTGAGATTTAAGGAATTAATACTTTAAAAAAAACGAACAGTGGTAATATTAGTAATTCTGTTTCATTATAATGGTTAAATTTTAAAGATTTTTTTTGGCATTTCTGCTTTATTCAGTGGTGATAGTAGAAAGAGACAGGCGAGGCAGGGGAGAGAGAGGAGGACGACGTGAAGGAAAGGGTCAGGCTGCGATCGAACCCAGGCTGCTATCAACTCTCAGCTGGTACGCGCTCTACCAAGTGACCAGTTTTTAGTTGGTACATCACTGCAGGAACTGGATATGTGTACATCATAAAAATATGCTATCATAATAACCAATCGTGCTCCTTAACTCTCTTTTCATGGCCCTTGCTCAGTTACATCTGCCCTTAAGCAAAACAAAACAGGATTCAATAGTAAACTGATCCATTTGCATCTCAGTTGTACTTAGGTATGACCATCTTGCTGCTCAGAGGGACACAGTATATAGAAAGATAAAGTTAAGCAACACTTTACCTTGTGATTCAAAGTTGATTTTTTCTGTTTTAGTTGAACACTGTACATTTTCTTAACAGATTCTATAGAAATAGATTAAAAAACAGAATAAAAAATAAGATGTTTTTACCTGTAGCGTTTTTGTTAAGATTTTAAACATGTTTTGCATTCCACAAATTTCCTGAAAAATATGAGGCTGACAGTCACATCAGCAAGTTCCTTTTGTAATTTCTCAAAAACTGACAACATCAGAAGCTGCTGAGTGGCACGATCCCCGTCTTGAAGGAGTCTCTAATATGTTCTAATATTCACATGTAAATCAGGCACATAAAAACACGGACGGACCAAACCGCATTTACCATGGTCTAAACTTTCTTTCCTACCGCTTGATTGCTGAAGCCCAAGCCTTGTGACACTTGTGATGTACTCTGCCAAGAACATTAAGTATCCGAAAGTGATAAAGCTTCAATTTGCTAGACCATTAGACTAATTACTGCAATAATTAAGTAACTACTTGATTAGAACTAATGGGTACCTAATTATCCAGGAAGAAAGGATCAGGTGGTAATTAATAGAGTCAAGCTGATGTCTTCTGACTTACCAATGCCGATTACCAAACATAAGGGACTGAAAAAAGAGTGTTTACCTAGCCCCCTGTAGCTAAGGCAAACAGTTTGTTAGTATCAGATTGTACGGGTGGATTGATGCTGAAACCCGAACGTTACACATCAATACATTATAGAGGAAGATTAACCTACATCTGTGCTCTAATTTATCCCCGTGTACAGGCTGATCTCAGTGTTATTGATACTGATTAGCCACAAATAATGGGTAAATCAGAGTTAAGCAAGTATTATAAAGTACTTGCCAATTATCTATATTAATGGATGGGCCTTAATTTCCAGTTATACACTCTACTGCGTGCGTGGATAAAGCAGAAACTAAAGGAGGCTGTTGCAAACACTGGAAAAATGAATGTTTTAAACCCAGATTTAATCACATTTTACAATCTCTGGTACTTCAGACACAGAGAAAGATGAATAGAGACAAATCTAAAATTTATAGAATTATACAATTTGCATAAAGTGTATTATCTAAACATATAAGCTAAAAGTAAGGGTGTTGAAAGGTCATTAAAAATTAAGTATATTGAATACAGAATATGGGTATTATCTATCAATCCATCAATCTGTGTGTTACTTAATGTATAATTGTTATAAGACGGGCAGCAGTCAAGCCTAGTCTACATATAATATGCATGGCTATGAATGGAAATAAAAGTGAAAGCTGACACTTTTTGATGTATAGTTCTTTTTTATATTAATGTTTGAATAATATGTGCCTGGAGGGTGGGCTATAAATTAAAATGGAGAATTGAGGTATAAATTTTTATGAGTACTCCTCATCCATTTCCATTATGTATTTAAAAATGAAAGAATCACTGTTATTTGGATTAAACAGACAATCGTAGGCTGGATTTCGTCAAGCAGACTGATTGAAGGTTAGGGGCGGATTCAAGAATGGCTTTTTTTTTTTCTTTCTCATATCTCAGGTTTATGAAGAAAACAAATTAATAAAACTGCAATGGAAGCCAAATCCTTGACTGCCCTAAATGAATTACTATGGAAAGCCAGCGTCCCTGTTCTGTAACCGTTTTGGTCTGGTTTAACAGAGCGCTTTGTGAAATAAGCTCTGGCTAAGCTTGGAGGCATCTTGGTCTGTAATCAGTGGCCCACAACCTGTCCATACTGAGAAAGACTCTATTTTAAAAATGCTGTCATCACAGCACTGGGAATCATCCAGGGAGTGTGCTATTACAAATAAGAGGACAGTGAGGGAGCGGGCGTGGGGTCTCCAGTCGACAGCTCCTCTGAGAGCCCCGATGAGGGGTTTTAACAAGACGAGCAGGAAGGCCACAGCTACAATACCTAAGCTGTCTCCCTTACCATATTCCTGAGAGAAGATGCCTTTCATGTCAAGACGGGATAAAAATAACACACTTTGTGCGCGTTTCGATCATGCTGTGGCATTTGGAAGGTAAGGGATCATAAAAGTGGAAACAGGGGTGTCACTTAATCAAGTGTTTATAGGCCACACACACTCCAAGACACCACGGTTTACTGCGAAGGGCTGCTTGAATCGAAGGCTCCGTGTTGGATTGCGTCCATTAGTCTCTTCAAGTGTATAACATGCTGGAGCATAGGATGTTCTTTTCTTCTTTTCTTCATTAGCAAACTATTGATACTTAATAAGTTGACAGGGAAGTACGGTACATTGTCTGAGAGCTTATTGTATTAGACTACTTGTAATAGAATAATACTTTATAACTAGCTCACTATCCACTCTTCTCACTAAGCTCAAACACCACGCTGAATTGATATGCAGTCTAATCATCTGCTAGGAGCTGATGTGATGTAAATGAAAGTAATTAGGGAAATGTCAAACATAATTAATAAAACTGGTTTAACTTGTGAAAACACTTGTCAGCGGAATGAATGAAGATTCCGCCTCTTGTCTTCCCGCTGCTGCCCTCCCTTTTTGCCGCTGTTCAATTAGGTCATGAATCGCTCCTAACTTACCTCTCTCCTCTCACTTTCCCTTTTACCCCTGCTCTCTTGTTCTCCGAGCCTTTCCAATTCTCTGCATGGAGACCTGTGAGAAAGGAGGGGGAGCCACCATCCTGTGGAAGGGAAATAAATTTGCCTGTCCATCCACCGCCTGGATGAAATTAATTGCAGACTCCTCATCCTGTCTGGGTACAACTGGGGCATTAACATAAGCAATTTGCGTCCGACTTCTTCTGCCGGCTGTTTAATAGAGCATCAGACCTGGCCGATAAGGCTTAAGGTCCCTGACGCATTAGCATTTTCATAATATCAAAATATTATAGCACCATGATTTGCTAAAGCCCATTCATTATTGATAAGAACAAAAGGTTTTATAAATTACAAAAGGGGAGCATGACCTATAATTACGGCAAGCAAATTAGGGTGTGCAGTAAAGTCAGTTACATTTTGAAGGAAAATAATGATGCTGGAGACCTTTCTCCTTCCCCCAGGATCGAAAAAATAATAGATTCCCTCACAGCCTCGCGTGGGTTTGAGGAGCGGGCTCACAGGTTCATGAGGGACAGCGCCTGCACGAGAAAGAGTGCAAGTGTCTCTGGCCCACAGACCATGTCTGCATGCATAAAACCGGCCCTTAGGCCAGCTTGTTTCAGCTAATGAACATGCACCCAAACCTGTAGTGTACACACAAAATAAATCACAAGATCATTCACAGTGTTTTCGCTGAACGGCATCCTGAAAATACCAGGTTAAGTAGGATTCAATTAAAGGTTTGTTTGCTTTTTGTTGGTGGAGAACACAATGATTGACCTTTTCCTATTATGGTTGGCCAACTAACAAGATTTAGTTGTGTAAATAATGTAAATAATACAGTTTTGCATCCTAATGTTAAATCATACTGTGATCAAATATTTTATATATTCCCATGAAGAGGAACCATCCTCTGGTTCAAGGTTTTTTCTTGACTGTAACTTCAAGATCTACCAACTCTGTCAGGCCTTTTTTTTCCCCCAACAAATGGACCATAATGGATTTCCCTCTGCTCATTATCTTTATGGAAAAGACAAAATTTTACTGAGAGCTGATCAAAATTACACAAATACAGTTTCCTCAATCCCAGTGGTTATTGATCGTTACCTAAGCAACTGATCCGACAGCAAACACAACTCATTCAACCCTTTAGGTGATTATACTGTACGTTGTATCATAGGCTATGAATGGCATCTCTTGCCTGAGTGACCTTACGTCCTCTAATGCACGCTAGTCCATCTGACAACCTTCAGCACTGCATGTAGAGAAAAACAATTTTTGCCATCACTTGTTACAACTGT
>OMLB01039302.1:8440-30676 GCA_900302555.1 Myripristis jacobus | reverse complement strand
CCCAAAAGGTTCTCGTGGAATGTTCATCCGATCAAAACATACTGTGCAATACTTAGCTAATTAATGTATTCATTTTTTAGAAAACCAAAGCGTGCTTCAGTTGGGTGCTTATACATTTAATGGCACATGAAAAAACTTATACTGATGCTAAAACACTGTAGTGTCAACTGTGTGCCTGTGTCACCAAAACACAGAAAAGGTTGGTTTGTGCTGTGCCATCATAGCCCTCTCCAAATGTGTCCTATTCTCAGGTGGGCAGCCACACCAGGTGCCACAGATGCCAGTTGAAGCTTCAGGGTGGTGGAAGTTGAGATAATTAGGCGAAGTCTCCGGAGGCACCCTCAGTCATTATCCACTCATTGTTGCTGCACTGTGTTTGCCTCAGATGACATGAAAAGGAAAATCCACGAAAACAAGGGACATTGAACTTTCAACACGATCCACACGGGCCTCTGTTATTTCTATAAACTGACAAAGTTCAGTGGTAATATTGTGAATAGGGACATGCCTTTTTCACACTATTTAATACAGAGTGAGATCACAGTCAAGTTCATACTGTCTTTTAAAGCTGTGTGTGTGTGTATGCGTGTGTGTTATGAGTACGTGAAAAGGAAGTCAGCTCAATGCTTTATGATTTAGAGTTGATTCATGGCAGTAAGCACTGACATAAGAGTTATTAGGGCCATCAAATTACACACAAACAAGGTTTTTACGAACATGAATTCCATGTATATGTAGATCTTTGGCATGGCTTCCACTTAGTTTTGATGTGATTAAAGTTTATTGCAATACTTTTTCCTGCTCCTAATCATTTCTTGCAGTAGCCTGCTCCTTCATTAGCCCATTCAGCGACTATTAAAATAAATTCAAGGCTAGATGTCAGGTCAGAGTGTGCGCTGCCCACAGTTTTGCAATAGTGAAACGAAGCTAGAAAAAGCAAAAACAAAGTCTGCACCCTTCCCTCAAACTCAATAGCCTACCTCTTTTATCTCGAGGTATCAACATATAGTCGTGCAGCCAGAGTAATTACACAGTAATAAAACCAGTGGGAAATATTCACGATTATCTCACTCATCCTTGTAAAAGTGAGCTTAGAGTTTCATTGTCTCCTATCGGTCCTGTGTTATCACGGCCACACTGTATCCCAGAGTGTTCCAGCCTCCTTATCATTCATTAACCTCTAGCTATGATGTTGCTCTGCCCTCCCCATCCAGTCATACAGCATGTCATGGCACAGATATATTTTCATGAAGAAACAATGACCATGTAGGCAGGATATATTGTGAGTCCGCTACCAAAGGTGACTTCTGTCTCTGTCTCCCTCTCTCTCTCTCTCTCTCTCTTTCTCTCTCTCTCTCTCTCCATCTAATCTCCCTGTAACAATAAGAATTAATTAGCCTGCTTATTTTTCTCTGGTTGTGCAGAGGCTCCCCATCTGGATGGAAGACAGTCCTCTGTGTGCCTGATTAATGGCACGGAGAGACAGTTGCCAGTTCTGAAGCCTTGCTGTCTGGCCTAGGTCAGAACCTCCAGAAGGCAACATAATGTTATTCCAAGCCCAAAAAAAAAAGGCAGAAACTCACAGATTCTCTTGCTGGTTTTCAAAATTAACATGCCCTACTTCAGCCAGGTCTATCAAAGAAAAGTTATAATGTTGCCAATATTAATTCACAAATTAAATAAAGGGTTTTGAAGCCATTAATGAGTAACCATTGATGAGTGAATGGGATTTGGAATTGTTTTTTTCTGCACTTATAAGTATGTAAGTACTTACTAGCTGTATGACTGTGTCAGTATAAGTCAACATAACTCCACCAACTTCCCACCAACTTCAGCTACCCTGGAGATTCATTATCAGCAGCGTTCAGGCTCTTGTTCTGACTTATCACTCACTTGCATTAATTTTGCTGACATGGTGTAAAGCAACTCTTTCCTCCCATGCATATTAAAACATATTTGCATGTCATACATGTGCATAACATTTCCCAGTGGGATTCCTGATGCAACTACACGTGGGACAATATATTTCACGACAAACTACTGACACAGACCTTAAATTGTTTCTTTTACCAGATCTCGTGCTTTTGTAGTTTATATCATTTTTTTTAGTTTTTATTTTCAAAGTGTAAAGAGCCACATGGTGAGTTGGGGTGAAATCATGAATTTTGTCCACGTGTCCGAACAACCATTAATATTAGTGCCTATGGAAGTGCTCAAGTTAAAAAAAAAAAAAAAAAAAAAAAAAATCACCTGTGACCCCAAGTCACAGGCTTCAAAGGAAATATTTCTCAACATGTTGCTTAATAACAACCAAAATACTTTAAAACACATGACTTCAGCCAAATTACCACATTTTCTGTAATACCTAGATCAGATTGCTGTATTACCCAGACCACTTTCCAGTTAAGGGCTTTGAATAAACATGGGCGTTCGGATTGCTCCAGTAAACCTTTAGTTTACAATGGATTTACTCATGATTCCTATTTTCATATTTCTTTGAGACTCTGTGGAACAAAACTAGTGATTTTATCCAACTAGCTGCCTAGACCAGAGAAAAGAAGGGCAAAGAATCTCTCTTGCCACCGGAGGCTTGACTCATTTGTCACTAATGTGTCAAAGAGAAGATGACATTTACAGCCCAGTGAAGTGACTGCCTCCAGCCCACCAGGCACCCCTAAAGTAATAAATGTTTACCTTTAAGAAAGAGGTCGGTGGGATCGGTTTTTTTCTTGTGACGAGAGAGGGTTCCTGTGCACACTGGGTGCTTATTTTCTTCAGCTTTCACTCAATTTGTCAAAAAGAACCAATACTGAGGCTAAATTCTTTGATTTAAACTTTGATTTAATTTATTGTAGGGCTTTATGCCTAGCTGGTATGCATCATAACGACAATGCAACACTATGAATTACTTAAGTCATTTGAATGTAAAATATAGCCAGGACAAAGTGACATGTGCTGTAAAGCAGGTTACTCATGACTTGTCGGTCAAATCAGTCCATCTGTGTCATTGTAGTCCACTTTCCAAATGAGTAGCATGGTGTGAGCAAAATTCAGTACTAAAAGTAACCATAAGATTGACATTTACAAAGTGAGGTGGGTTATTTCAGTCCCTGGAGCAAAATGTAGTGTATCTCCTGGGCAAAGCTTTAACACAGCTCCTATTTTTAACTCGGTGCTTTAGAAAAGTCCATTTATAATTTTCCACAGGGATTTTGTGCTACACAGCAAATGGAGGAGATCCTAATCTGTGACTTATAAATGCAAAATTGCACCGTCTGCTTACAGCTTTTACATTCATAAAAAAATGACAGCAACAAATACGAGGTATTCTTACCACAAATTTCAAGTTTACTCCAAATCCGAGACAGAGAAACAAAAACTCTTAAACCCTTAACCCTGAAGAATTCTGGACCAAATTCTATTGAAAAATTGACAAAATGAAAAATTCAGCTACTGAAAAACAGGTGTCATTTCAGAATGTAGTGATTAGGATGATGCAGGCCTAAACTGGTGGAAAAATACATGATATCTTAGATACTAACCAACAAAAGCGGCTAAATAACTCCACACTCCAACACGTGAAAAGAACATACAAAACAAAACTATCAAAGGTAAACACTATCGGCAAAGAGCACCAGTGCTCAAAGTAAGATTCCTTTTGCAAGGAATTTGCCTTAATGCCATCTTACTGAAGCTTATCCCCACAATTTGTACTCTTCATGCCACACCAAAAAGTCTACAGCAACAAGTAGTGACAAGCTGATAATCTCCCCAGAACAACACACAAGGCCAAAACTTAAACCTACCAGCTTTTCTGGAAATTAAGTAGAAGATAACCTTTTTGGGAAAAAAAAAAAATAATAAATCTTGGATACTCATCATTGAATATTTCCTGTATACCACAAAACTGTAAGATGATATAGGATATATGAGGATATATGAAAAAGAATATGTGTTTTGTGAAATGCATTACTACAAAAAAAAATGCTATTTCCTTTGAGCTTTAAGCTCTCAATTGTCAACACTTTGGTGTTTAAAGACTTGAAAACTCAGGGAAATGGGCAACAAAATAGAACAAAACCATCTTAATGGAATCCTGATATATCATGTGTGAGAGGAGGATAACGAACAGGTAGAATTACATGGATTCTGTCTACACTGACCCACACTGATAATATCTGGACTTATCATGAATGTTTATATCCCCAACTGTCTGCATGCAGACAATGGCACACCAGCTAATACAACCTTTGCTTGAACAGCCCATGAACCGAGCCACTACTAAATCAATGGAAAGCTGCAAAAATGTGAAAACGAGATGGAAAGAAAGCCAATGTCTGGGCCTTGAGGGCCAAGATGTGCAACATCACACCGGACTCTTATCTCTGGATGCATCTTTCCCTTGAGAGGATTCTACACTCCAGCAAACAGCAGGATTCAAAGGTATATCAGGTGCATGACCTTAGGGTTAGTGGAATCTGCAGCCAAGCACTATCAGCTGAAAAAATCGGACAAAGAACTAGACTTCTCATAGCCAATACACACACAAAATGCACACACACACACACACACACACGCACACGCACACACACACACACTCAGAAAAGCACACAGCCATGACATTATGCTCTTTCACACAATGATCACATATACAGACACAAATTTATCTTCCTGTAATCTTGATAAAGTGATTTAATTTAAATCAGTATGTTCAAAAAAATTTGCAGTAAATTAAAGCTATAGGTTCTTGCAGAGCCTGGATTGTACTTTCTCAGATAGACAGATACAGTACATAGGGTGTGTCTCAAACTGAGCCCCAGTTCAACAGGGAGGGAAGTGAAGTTTGGGTGCTGGTTATGGACCAAGTCAATGAACACTGGGACACTGATGAGTCAGTGATGTGTGATGGCATTCACACCAGCGGTCGCACATGATAATGATGATGAACAGCAACATCAATTCAGTTAAGATGTTGATTTGTGCTTAATATTTGCTAATGTTAACTGTTCCATATCCACAACAGTTTTAATATAAAGTTTTTTTTGGGCACTGGGACACCCTAAAAAATGTCTGACTGCTTGGGCATTTCATTACCTACTGAACTAGGATGTGGTGTGAGACACATCAATAGATGGATAGTAAAAACACAATGCATAAAAAATACTAACAGCTATCTACTCAGGCAGACACTTAATTTCCACCACTGAAAAGGCTCTTTTGTATCCTCGATACTATAACACCTTTTACATGTCTGTCCATCACCATCCCTCAGACCAGAATAATTCACTGCTACCTGCTAACTGTGTCAGATGAGTGAAATTTAAAATTAAATTTGATTTAGTCCACATTAATTGACTTTGCATTATGTGATATCATAATGCATAGCATGCCCCATGTCTGAAAAAATGGGTTCAGTATCATTGAATTTTCCCCTCATTAACCTTTGGTTCATTGCTTAATGTGTCACAGGCCAAAGGCCATTGTAATCTCTCTCAATGGACACACTGTACTTGATCAATATGCCTCTTGCTCAGCAACTCACATTGTTTTATTTTCCTGCTTGTGTTCCAGGGTAAGGTGTGAAAGGATCATTCCAAGTCTCAAAGGAGAGGCTTCTTTCAATATCCTCAAAGTAGCGGATCCCACCCACTCAATTGTTCTCGACATAATCATATAAAAAGATTCAGGAAGAGTTGTTTTTTTATTGTTGTTGTGTTTTTCCTCTCCTGAACAATGCCCTTCCGCCACAGGGTCCCATAACGGCCTACCAGTCTCTGCTCAGCGCACCTCCGCCCCTCATCCCACCCATGCTATCTCGTTTTCCTCATCTGGCCCAGGCCCACTTCCACATCTACACCCCATTGTCTGAGCGAAGGCAGCACGCGCAGGGCTGGGGCCAGTCCAAACATACTCATCTCTTTGTCTGGACACCTGCCAGCATTCTTTGAAAAATGTAAACTTTCTGACTTTCCAAATCAATTTAACAGTTGTCTTAGTCTCTTACATAGTAATGGAGCAAAGACTGCAGCCTCTCTTCACTTGCCAGTAAGAAATCTGTGTCTGTGTGCATGTGTATATGTATGTATTTACATGGCTACTGGTGTGTATGGGTGTGTGTGTGTGTGTGTGTGTGTGTGTGTGTGTGTGTGTATTCCGGTGTGTTGCACGTTGGGATTCATGCATGCACGTGTGTCAGAGAAACCAGATCCAAATCCATCATGCATTCCCCAAGGTGAGCCAGCCAGTGTGTGTGTTTGTCACTGTCCCCTGTCAGGAAAGAGGGTTGGAGCGTGTTCTCCGGACAAAACCCCTTTGGCTGAGGAAGTGCTCCTCTATATTGGCCTCTTTGTGGCTCGCTAATCGAGCTTTCCTGTCAGCAGGCAGCGCAGTCCCAGTGCACGGTGCACTACGTGAGACAGACCCGCTCCGGTGCTCCAAGGGAAGTTCTGGGATCAGCAGATAACAGCACAGCTCCCCCATCTAACACGCAGTATAATGTTGCCTCTCTCTCTCTCTCTGTCCTTGCATGCTTAAGGAAAACACCATTTTTACCCATTTAACCATGTCCTTTATTAACTGCCAAACAGGCAGTCTTGGAAAACCCCATAATTTCCCGTTGGACTTGTGACATGTCTTAAAAACCTTGTTTATAATAACAAAATTATCTTTTCTCTGACATCGAGATGAAAAAAATAACTTATTTATCACAGATAACTTCACAGGCTTATAGAGCGTACTCTCAGTCATACGATACCGTCCATCATACAACTTGCCTCTACATTTTGTGTTACACTTGTCTGCTCTGGACTGCCTACTTAGTAATTAAAACAGACTATTATCCCTCCCATCTGAATTTCTCTACTCCTCAATGGGCCATCATGCAAACTGTAGCGCTCTGTTCAAATGTGAGTGGATTTTAGTGCTATCTGCAAAGAGTGGTCACCAAGGACTCATGTTCTGGTATTCAAAACCTATTTGAAAAAAAAAAAAAAATCTGTAGGTGTCTCTTCTGTTTAAATATTAAGGTCATTTACGCATTTCCAGATATGTCAGGGGGATGTTTCAAGGACATTGTAGAACATCTCACTGGAAAAATCACTGTTTGATTTTCTCACATCCCATGGCAACATGTATCTAATTAAATTATAAATGTACCCTTCATATGTTAACCAGTGTAAAGGGAAATTGGGACAGCAGATGTATAGTAAATGTAGTGACATTTTTTCCATAACTGAATAGATTGGGTTTTGCAGTGACAACTTTGGAAGAACTCTCATCTTCGTGTGTGTTAGCCTAAAACCTTTGCAGATTATAACTTACTTAAAGGAAGTACTCAGATAATCCAAGTCAGCCAAACTGAACATCAGTCCATAAGCAGGTCCCAGAACTGTGGTGTTTTTTTCTGTCCTTCTCCCTGCCCAAAGCAGCAATAAACAGGTGTGCAAAACTTTAATAGCTACTCGGTCCTGTGCCAGCACTCCTTCTCTTAATATGGCCACTGGTGTGGCTTTTGGGAAAAACTCTGGTGCTTCAACTCAAACCCCAGAGGCCTTTAGTGAACCAAATAAACTCTCCTCCTCATCCCCAGAACCATTATTTATGAAAGAGTCCCAAAATTTATGGTGTGCACGATTTACCGGTCAGTGTTGTAACTAGAGCCTATGGTGGTAATTTTATTTTATTATTTTATAATTTTGTGGTTTAATTTAACAAAATATTAATAATTGATTTAATAGATACAGTATCTGAATACATCTTTAACCAAACTCCTTATCAGTCATATTTTCACAATATCCAACCTACCATGTGACAGTGTTACAAAGATCAGTCATCGCAGCAGATCCTGGAATTCCACTTTTCCAGTGGTGAAAACATGAAAGAAACATAAGACAGTTCATCTTGTGCTTTATATCTGTAAGGTAATTATAAAACACATATCCTGTATGGCTTTATTTTATAGACACATACAACTGAGTGTCATCTGTGTAATGGTGGAAATGGATGGTGTTTCTTTGACGTTACTATGTGGAAGCAACTGGACTGAAAACTCAATGGGGCCTAAAACCAGTCCTGGGGTAATGCCAGGTATCAGACATATCTGGCCTTATGATGAACTCCCTTCAGAATTGACCAAAGCAAAAAAGGCAATTTTTATCTGCTGTGATTGTACTTCAGCCTCACTGAAATATGTGTAAGACATAGTCATTATTCTTTGACATCAGCTGAGAGTGGACATAACCTCGCTTTAACTTAAACTGCATTAAAGGGTAGTTTGGGAATAGGCCTGTAATTGCTTTGAGCGAAAAGGCTTCTTCAAGAGACGATGAATTACAGCAAAATATGAACCAGCCAATGCTTCATCATGTCTGAGGTCTTGCCTCCCTTGTGATAAATTACTGTTATACAGGTACTGAATTTAAACGTCTTTTTGTCCATGCCACTTAACCAAACTATGAAGCACATGCTCCAGTTCCATCTAATTTATGTCATCATCAAGGCTCAGCAAAACAAAATCTTCCATCATGCCACTCAGAGCAGCTGTATGATGAACACATGTCAAGTAACGTGTTAGATACTGAAACTGGTTGTTAGTTGGATCTGGCTCTTGCCTTCCAACCCCACACCTGAACAGATATATTAGACAACTCAGTAGACACATTCACTTTCTGTCACAGAATCTCATTTGTTTGTTAGAAAGCAAGAAAGCTACTGCTGTTGCACAAAGAGAAGAGGCATCTTTTGTTTTTACATAATGGGATTAGTTTTGGTAGATTTACTATTTGGACAGAATGCTTCAGCAATGCATTTTCTGCAGGTCTGGTTCATGTAGCACCAACTGACTGGAACTGACTGGACAGCACAAATGGTTGAGTGTTAAAGCTGAGTGGAAAAAATTCTTTTGATTACAATTTTGTTGCCCCTTTAAAACTACCCTGAAATCTTGAGTACTCCAAAAAATATACTACATGTATTTACTAACTATGAAACATAAAAATCTTAATCAAAATTTGTGTCCTGCCTTTTTTTCTTTTTCTTTTTTTTTTTTTTATAAGAGGGCAAAGCACAGCACTAAATGAGGGCTATTGTTTTTCTTGATGAATTGCTCAGTGTATTACAGACTCAGTTCTGGCAGAGTGCTTTCAACCATTGGTGCCATTCACACAAAAGCATACACAGACAAACACAACACAGTTCACACAGAGGCGCATGAACAAACCCACATTGCACCTAGATATAAAGGCCAGTGAAAACAACTGTCTTATATTCAGTACTGGGCAGCACATGAAGCCACAGTGGAGGATCTGGGTCAGAATATTTGGAAAACATGAATATCAAATGGAGTTCTCAAACTGGTGAATTATTGTGACTTTCACTGGTGACATTTTCCAGCGGCATATGGCAGCAAGCTCATGGGAGAGCAATGCTTTTTGATGAATACTTTGAGTTGGAGGGACCAAAGGACAGTGCTGGGCATATGTTGCCTTCTGTCTTTGCCATGTGAAATGATAATGCGGCCTCACTTAACTGGATTCTGAAGCTAGTGAGCTGCCATTTTTAGCAGCATGAAATATCACAGGACAAAGATGGAAGAAGCGAGTCAACAACTCTGTATGTGTGTGTGTATGGGTGGCCTTTTTTGAATGTCTGCTTGTCTGTCATTACCATTGTATCAGTTTCATCTACAAGTCTCATTTAATATATATTCATCATTTTTATCACATCCTTCTTTATGCTGCAACGTAGACCCATGGCCTTGACCTCCTCGATCCTCTGAACTTTTGTGTGCAATTGTCATATATACAGCTGAACCAATGACTGTTGCAGCATGACATGGCAAAGGGCTCTACTAAATCTGTGGAGACCTAAGTACGAGCAGACACACACACACGCGCGTGCACACACACACAAGCACGGACATTTGCATTCAGCAGTTTCCACAAACAAAATCAAATTGAAAAGGGTAAAGCCAGAAATTAATTATCCATCTAAAGCAAATGTACTGGAAAATATAATTTATGGAACAATTATGAAAATGGTGCGCTTAAGTGAAAACCCCACAATAATTTAATTAATATTTCATTTGAATACTCGTTTAATTCTTAGCCACGGTGGGTGTGATGGAATGTATGAGGCTGTTGAATGAAGTGGTATTTTAGGTAGGGGAAAAAAAAAAAAGGCTTGCGCTGCTTTCAATGAGATTGGAGATTCAAAAGCTTGCTGTTATGATAGCAGATCGGAACCAAAGGGTGAATGTTCTGCAGGTGATTAAAACATTTACAAGATGAGACCTTGACTTTCGGCGCTGAGATATGTTACATGATAAAGCATATTAATATGCTCTGGACATTTTGTGCTGAAAGAACACATGTAGGTTTATGTTTAGAATCATTTTAGTACCTGTGTGTACTAGCACACTGGGTAAAGGTGTGTGTGTGTGTGTGTGTGTGTATCCTCATATGTGTGTTCATGTGTGTCACCTTTGAACTCAATTGGTTTCCTCTGCTCAATGTCTTTCTTCTGCACAGTGCCTCTTTATGCCAAGGAAGGACTTGCCCTTCTTCCTGTCCCCTGTCCACTGGGAGCGCAGCTCTCTGTGCAGTCTCATTGGCATGCTAAAGAGCCCTGATATTTTTGTCTTACATTTAAAGAGGGAATTACGCTGAGCTATTGAGGGCTTACGTCCAGGGCATTTTAACTTTTTTTTTTTTTTTTTTTTCATGGCCCTTCCTTGGAATCTGTCCAAGTAGATTGAAAAGATGGGAAGGTTAGGGAATGGATAGAGAGGTTATTGACAGCGCTGAGGCCGGGACTTTGAGGGACAAGCGGAAACAATGCACTGACTGTTAGCCAACGGCCGACTTTACTGTATTGCATGGGGCCATGAGTGTCCTGAGTGCTGTTTTTTTTTTTTTCATACATTTCTTTCCCCTCTCCCTAGGAAGCTGTTACAATGAAACCAAGTCTAAAACAGCAATTTGTAAGTCAAGAGCCGGGCAAAATGGGTAGTGTAGGGAAAAAGGGAGTTGAAAGTGTATGGTGCGTAAAGTGAGAGCCTAGGGTCTGTTTAGAGCAACAGGAGCTCTGGTCAGCTTTGCATGCCACTTAAGTGGCTTCCTGCAGCTTATCGCATACACACCCCCAGAGCAGCATTAAAACCCCAACCTGTTTTCTTTCAAATATCAATTAGTGGTCAATATGCATAGATACTACATTAATGCACTTTGGGGTTGTTTAATGCTAAGACTACATTAACACATATTATTATAAATATATTGTTGTTTTTTTTTGTTTTTTTTTTTTTTAATTATCACAGACTTCCACTGTAAGTCTGACAAATGTTACACTAGAAATGCTGCAAAATGTTTTAAAGGTAAGCGAATGAACATGAACATTAGATCAGGATGATAACACTTAGACACTGCACACTACTCATATAAACACTGAGAGTATTTATAATATTGTAGATTTAAAATTGCTGAATACTAACTTAATCAAAGAGACCATAGGTTGTTTTTACAGCAGCTTACTACGACCACGTTACGTTTTGAATTGAACAAAAATGCCCCAAAAGCTGCTGTGTGATGGGATGCACTAAAACAAGTTCAAGAATCCAGAATCAAGTTTTTATACGATCCCAAGCAGAAAAACAAAGATCAAAGTGGATGCAGGATATAGTGTAAGAGATGAAATGCTGGTGGGATCCAGTTATATGTTGACGTGTGCAACAGGCATTTTGTCACTGGCAAGTTAGATATCCAGATGCCAGTTTTCGCTAAGATAATATTCACAAGTTTGATACATTAAAGATGATTTGGCTTAATAACTGTCAGTGTATAAAACTTGTGTGCTGGTGGGATGTGGATAAATTTGCATTTCCAGGTTAGCTTACTTATCCTGTGCCAACATTATCACCGAGCTAACTCGCCCTAAGTAATTAGTTGATTAACGTTATCAACAGCACAAACATGAGGGCAGTTTTTTTTCTTCCCTGCTGTGATATGTCAACAGTAACCCTGATGGTTATGAACACAAAAAAGGAAATGGAATTTAAGTCAGCGACAGTGTTTTAATTAGGGTTTCCTTGATTTCACTCAGTATGAGATGGACAGTGTTGAGTTTTGGTAAATCCCTCTTCCACTCTAGTGGACACTGAGCTCCAAAGACATGCTGAAATCAGCCAGCTCCAGGTGTTTTGATGGCCGTTTCACGTTCCTTTGCACTAATCAGCACAGGTTGTTTTCTCTTGCAGTTTGTGTTTTCGAATGTGACACGTTGAGCACGATTTCTATACAATATAACCAGAGCGGTAATTTTTTAAATTTAACTTTTGACTTTGAGGGAGCAAAATGCGCTCACACTCCTGGCCTTCACTGCCTCAACTGGGTAAGTCCAGGTGCCAGCAGTTGGTAACGGCCGCCATCTTGAGCAATAGCAATTAAACAAACAAACAAACAAGCAAACATTCTCAGCTTCATTGCACTTTGTTTTCCTCCAGCTCTCCCCCAATGTTGTTGTGGTTACAATTTCCCTGCCTCACCTTGAAAGCCACACCCCTGCTCACTGCTGGCCACGCCCACATATAATATATGTCCCAAATGTCACTGAGAGCAGCTATAATTCAAATGCCTCCTGCCAAACTTCATCATTTTTTAAATATTTATTTTCTTTGGTGTAAACTCACCTGTAATGCATTGAAGCTCCTACAGTCACCTTAGTTAAGAAGAGAGTATGTAATAGTATTTATTTAGTAGCTTTAATATTGACATGCTTGTACATAATTTATCCTTTGTGTTGATTCAGTTGTAAAGTTAATACAGTGTTAAAACTGATGCTCACTTATAAAATATCAGCAAAGAGCAAAAACTACACCTTGATGCAAGCAAGAAAAATAAAGGCGGGAAGCTCTGTCCTGTAATTTGACAAAAAATGACTAAAATGACTGTGATTAAAATTATTTGAAGTGCTTCTGACTAACACTTGACTAAGACAAATAGTAAAATAAAGGACAACAATCTGACTCACACACAAGAAAATATTTCAAGAGATGACTAAGACTAAAACTGAAATTCTAATACCTGTCAAAATCAACACTGTTTTAGGGGATGTGATCTTTTAACATGAAGAAAAAAAGTATATATAAACCCCAGATGACCTCTGATTTGTGTAATTTCATGTTAAATATGGTACCGTAAGTCTAGATGAGTAACCTGTCTCCACTTACTGAAATTCTTCTTGAGCTAAAACAAGGCTAAACATCTTTGTCAGAGATTTTCCTGTGAGTTATTTTGTCAGATTTTCAATGACACACGGATGTAGAATTTCCAATGTATTACACTTTCTGCTTGGTTCTCCCCTTTAAAGTCACTCGGCACATTCCCAAAAAATGTCATAGGCTGAGGCTGCAACAACACAAGGAATGCTTTTGATTCAATCTCGGAACTGGCTCAAAAAGTTTAGTATGAACAGTAACGCTCTCACCTCCCTTTATGAACATAGATGTGTTTTGAACCAAAGTAATGCACCATCACTTTCTGGAGTGGAGTTTCTTAGTGGCCGGCAGCATTAGATCAGCTGTACTGTGCAGCGTCCAGGTGTAAATGTGTGTTTCAGCGTGAGGCAAAACAGGACTGAAACCACATTTGTGTTAAAGCAAAACTTTTACTGGTAAACGGTGCTTAACTTCAATTTCAGCTTATTGCTGTTCAAGGTGACACTGAATATATAAAACCTGCTTTTTAAGTGATGTGGTGTCTCCTAATCCTCTACATTTTTGAGCAAATACAGACAGATCTATCCAGGGGTATACGCAGCATTCTGGGAAATTTACAAAGCCATGCCAACTGTAGCTTTTCAGACAAGCATTTTTGATAAAGTCCCTGAAGTAACAAAACGATTATGAGAGCCTTGGGCTGCCGCTGGAAACGAACTCACTGACACGTTGACAAAATCCCTGCCCCGTGTTTATATACCGTTTTGCAAAGAAATCAGAAAAGGTAATCATGTATGGAAGCCGAGGTTAAGAAGCAATGTAACAGTCTATTAAGTTTAATATAGATACGTGGAATAAGCATATGCAGGGATCCATTAGCATAAATCTTGGTTACACACGAATGGTGCAGTGCACTCTATTCTCTCTCTGCAGTGGGGTCTAATGACAAATACTGTGAATGAACCATGCCAGCCTGTCGACTGCTCACTTGAGTTCTCAATTAGCCCCCTCACCAATGAGACCCCTCTACCAGTCCATTTAGAGCACTTTATTACTCGGTCTCCCTAAAACTGCTGTAATATAACAAAAGGCATGACTACAATGTTAGTTAATAACAGAAGGAATTACACCATTATAATACCAGCTGCTACTACAACAGCGGTGTTAATATTAAATCGTTTACTGCGAGTATCGGCCTCTCTCTACCACCTAGAAAAACTTTAAAATTTAAAGACCAGTGAGGTTTTGGCATGCCGCAGCCCAAAGCTTTTCAAGACTGTTAATTTATATTTCAAGCTTTCAGCAGACGCTCTTACTCAGAGTGACTTACAGTGAGTCATCAGGTACAAGTTCAGTGACATGCTTGAGGACTCCTCACGTGACCGCTGATGGGATCATTTTGGCTGTAGCATGTGACCTTCTCATCTTAGGAGTAACGTGGCAACCCACCGCCGCTCGCTCTGCCTCTCCTCTGTTACAGTCACAAGAGGGAGAAGAGGAGAAAAGAAGGAAAATGTTCCTGAGGTCATTTTATATTGAGATTTGGGTTTTAGTACAAATTTTTGCTGAGTATGGTCTATTTGTCAGCGCATAACATCATAAAAGTTATGTTTCTCCAAATTAACAGTTATGCCATACGGAGAGATCAAACATAAAATTTACTTGGTAGTATAGGGACATCAGCAGGACTCTCATAATACACACAAAAACAACCAGGTTCACCGTATAGGCTACTCTCACGCACACCACACACACACACAAACATACATAGACAGACTATTATAACTATATAACTAATTATAATTTTCATTCAACCTTTCTTTAACTCTCAAGGAATAATTCAGGGCATGCCCTCATTTTCAGAGTTGTTGAGAGTACAATTAAAAATTACTGATTGATTTTATTTGACAAATTAAAAATACTGTACACAGATGTGCATATAGTACAATAAAGTTAGTCAGGATATCGCAATAAAAACACATTATTTCCATTGCATCCTTGAAATTCATGGCGAGGAGGCAGGCAAGAATTGGTAATAGCAACTGATAATTCATATTTTACCCCGATACGCACAGATAAATAAATAAATGAAAAAAGAAAAGGTAACACTTTACAATAACAGTACAACCATTAATGTTAGTTAATGTTAGTTAATGTTAGTTAATGTTAGTTAATGTTAGTTAACGCCGTAATGGTTAATTAACTGTTAGTTAATGATTATTATGGCATTTACAAATGTTAATAATATCAACAATTACCCTTAAATAACATATAAATTAATACCTTAGCATCAACAGCATTAGTAAATGATTCTTAGACACATTAGTTAATGGTTAGTTAACTGTTAATTAATGTTCATTACCTGTTACTTAATGTTTATTACGGCATTAACTAACATTAATTGTTGTACTGTTATTGTAAAGTGTTACTGATGTTTCAGCATGATAACTTGTTCAGCATCCATTTCTTCAGCTATTTTTTTTTTAAACTCTTCAGAGTCTGAGCAGATTTAATTTCATTTGGGATTTTGTTCCATTCCTCCGCCCCTGTATTGAGGAATATACTTCTCCTTGCTTTACTTTTAAGATTGGATTCCTTCAGGTCACACACACAAGCTCTTTTCTTCAGGCCATGGGAATCCTGAACAAACGGCAAATATTCAGAAAAATAATTTGGACATAAACCATTAACTGTTGAATCCTACCTTACATAACTGATGAGGAAACAAACAAATAATAACAACAATAGAAGCCAGTTAAAAACAGTTACACTCAAGTGCGGACGAGTTTGTAATCATTGTTATCTACGGACCTGACCAAAAAGTGAATTTAAGCAAATTTATTGTTTACACGCGGGACTTTGAGCATTAGCCAATCACTTGAGCGAGTCAAATAACAACCATAAGACCAGTTTAATGGGGAAGTGACTGATATATGATGGCAAGTTAACATTAAAGTCTTTATAAATAAACAGAAACTGAAGCCTGCCATGTCTTACTGTTGGAGATGGCTGCCCAACCTTTTCATCCATGATGCAATGATGAGTAAAATAACTGTCACCTATAATAAATCTTAGGGCGGAGTGATAAACCGAGTCTAGGGGATCAAGAATGGTGGTAGAGGCGAGTCTATAGATTACATCGCCATAATCCAAAACAGACAAGAAAACAACCTCAATTATCCAAATCCACACATAGGAAAATTAGCTTTGTTTCAATACAAAAAAAAACCCAAACAATTTTATGCCATACCTTAAATGTAACTTTTTGATCCAGCCAGATACAAAGATATTTATGCTTTGTTTATAATTTGAAAATGGCATTGATACAATACCACCTACATGCATAAACACAAATTTCAGAGCCAGCTAAATAATATAACCCCCCCCCCAAAAAAAATGCTGACCTTATGTATGCATGGTGCATATTGGCGTATGGCTGGTGGTGCCGCTGAGGGAGTATATAGTTGTGAAAAATCTGCCAAAGGAGATTTCAGGAGATATTTTTACAAAGCGTCTTTCATCTGCTTGACTTTACAGCAAAGGGACTCTGGCAACATCAGTGTTAGTTTTTTGGGTCACTAAAGAAAAGACTGATGAAGCTTTCACACACATCTATTGTGTGTTGTTGCAGAGGAGGCACAATGCCCATCACACACTCATCAAAGATTCAGAGCAAAACTGAAGTGTTGACTCACTGTGAGGTGTTGCTCTTAATTTTTATTTTATTTTATTATTTTTTTTAATAAATTGCTTGAATAATTTCAGCTGCCAAATTATTATTTTTTTAAAATATAATTTTCATACATGCAAAAAGAAACATCTGTACATGGAGCTTGAAGAACTCTAAAATTTAGATTTAAAAAGCTTCACTCGTCCTTTAGAAAACTTCAGTGGCTTTTCAAACCACATGCACTGGGTCACACCGCCTGCTATTGGGTTAACCTTCGACCCCCTTGGCAACAGAAGTTCCTTGCTTGGTCGCTTTATTGGTTTCAGAGCACAATGATGATGTTCTGAAACATTTAGAAGGAGGGGAAAAAAAATATCCTGGGAATTCATGCCACTAGAAATCTCAGCACCTACAGCGATCGGTGCTTTTGGCAGCTGAGGGTTGTCATATTTGTGGACCATTTTGAATGGCTGAAAGAAATGATCAACTTGTGAATACTAATAGTGATTTTAAAACTAATAATGCGTGAAGAGAGGTTACTGGTATTACTGCAATTAGATTATGCTGTCTTAATTGTGACCTTTTTTCCTTCACATGCACTGTTTTGGTTCCCGTATCTCTCATACCGGGCCACTCAGTCCAAAAACATGCTAATGTCCTCATAAGAGACTATTAACTCTGTCTGTGATTGGATCCCTGTGCTGTCTACACCTTATTCAACTTACAAAACACTGACACGTAACAGCACACTGCTGTAAACATTACTGCGTTCTAAAAGTGATGTATCACATGATAGAAACCCCAAACTCAATTGAGTTGGTGCTCATTGTAGCGCCTTCAGGGGCTAATTGGATTGGTGTTTAGCAAGACCTCCAGATGAGGCAAAGATTGCCTTCATGCATAAAATTGTCTTTGTTTCTCTCTGTCGTCTTGTCTCTCCCTTTCTTTCTTGCTTGCATTTCCCACTGCCTCCCCCATCTGCACAGGCCATTGAAGGAGTCATGTTAGCATACCTTTGTCCCAGCATGGGAGGAAGAAGAAATGATCTGGTATTAAATTTCAATAACACATTTTCCCAGGTCCTCCAGAGTACAAGCAATCAAGGGTTAAATTGGATCTGTAACGTATGCTCGGTGACCCACAAATCGCTTACCCATCAAACAGACTCATTACGAGCCGGCAAGCAGATGAGTGTTTGTGAGCCTTGCCTCTGAGCGGTGGGGATTGTGTGTATTACCGCTAACACGGCTGAGGTATTTAAATTTTGATTTTTTCGTAATGGGTTTTGACATGTTTCATTTCCTCTGGGGGAAGCGCTCGAGACCTCCGAAAGTAAATGTTGCTAAAAAGTCATCAAGGCAGAATATTAAAATGCCATCAAATAAGAATTTCACTAATGCGATGGGGCTTGGGCTTCAGGTACGCAGGGCCGGGGTCAGAGGGGCTTGGTTCTGGGAGAAACACTATTTGTTCCCCTTGGCTGCCTTCTTTCCCTCTTAAATAAATTATTAAACTACTTCAACACCCCCTCCTCCCTCTCCTCCCCTGCCCGTCCACCACCTCTTGGGCCTCTCACAGCTTAGCCATAGCTTTTAAAATGAAAAAGCAGCAAGAGGAGGAGCCGGTACAAAAAGAGCAGGAAAATAGCTCGCCTTTAGTTGAGGTGCAGTGGGATTAGCTGAGTACAGAATTCTGTGTTGCCATCTGTATGTTTGTGTTTTTTTTTGTTTTTTTCCCCCGCATTCCAAGGCAATAATAATCTAGATTTGCAGCATTCACTGACATAATGTTGTACATTTCAACATTTGGACAGTCAGATCAGTACACCCGAGTTCACACGAGCAAAGCGTTCTCTCCGATTGCTTTGACTTCTATCGGCTAAGGTTTAGACCGTTGTGTCCCTGGTAGTTTTTGTATTCCATGGGTACTCCTTTTGAGGCCATTACCAAGCTGACAACCCACCAGCTGTCACTAATTGCCCACTAATGGGTTTCGGTGGTCTGATGGTTTGTCTGTGAGGGGCGTTCCAAGTCTACACTGGAGGTCCTTCTGGCTTGCCAAATCAAAGGGGACACATTTAAAAAAGCATGTCATGTTATTCTGTTATATCACCTCAAACTGCACACCTCTGCGATCACAATTTGCTGGGCAAGAGATGCACATGTTTTATTCTGTATAGTTCCCCATATGGATATGCTATACCTGTTTTTGGACTTCCAAATTTCTTGAATATTTAATTGTATATTATTAATATTCACCTGACAATACCTTGCATAGTTAAAAAATGGCAAAGCCAGCTTTGTTGGTGGCAACAGCCATTATCATGCATGATATTTTCTATTCCTTGTCATTGAAATCTTTGCAGGAGACAAGAGGGGCACGTGTCTGCCCTCTGCGTCAGCCAGCCCGCTAATAGATGTGAGAAGGTCATCTGGCATTAGTGGCAGAAGTACGTTAGCATTTGTGCTGAGCGTCTCTTGCCAGACTGTGTGCATGTTTGAAGGCGCTTGGACAAGCAGGCCCTTTCATGGTGATGAATGGCTTTTTTCAAGCGTTCTGCTCCCTAGTTATGAGAAGGGTGACCTGGTCATTGGACGACTTTATGAAGCTATAAAAAATGTATGTCAGTCTGCAGTCTCTAATGCCATCCCCAAACGGGGGAAGCAGGGCGGGGGTAGCTGAAATGGTAAAAAGGCCATTTACCGTCACTCTAAATAGCTCTCTGACTGCCCTTCTCCACTTATCTGACAATGTCCTTGTCGTCAAGACAATTTTTTATTCTCTTTTTTATTTTTCCTCTTTTTATAGGATACATTTGAATCAAGGGTAGACAAACCAGTATTTCTACCAGGCATTTTACAGCTCACTACAGTCTACTAACTTGTAGTTAGTGTGTTATAACCACAGCCAATCTCAGGTAATAGCGTATAAGTGTGATGCTCATATTGTTGGAAATATAGGGTTACACTGCATCGTATTTCTACATTAACCAACATACCATAACATAGTATCATCATGCTTTGGTTACATTTGTCCAAACTGTGTATAAAATAGTTAATTTATAGGCGTCTAGCTACAGAATACTGCAAGAGTAGTGCAATGATCAGGAATCCACATGATCAGGGATCCACAATGCCACGACTCCTCTCCTCATTTACATGTGACATGGCTGGATGCCATTAATCACAAATGTCTCACTTTTAATAAATATGCAAATTTATATTAGCCAATTGGTGTTACAGCTTTTGTGTCATAAATAAATCATGAGCCTCTTTGTTGGATATCTATGAAGGTACTGAGAAACAAACACTTCACATTAGCAAACAGCCACGTGCAACAAGCGAGGGCAGTCTGCAGTCTTGAGGTCTGAGCATGTAGGCATGGACGTTCACAAGAAGTTTTAGCACGACGTGCCACACTAATGGAATGTGAAAAGAATAGTCTGCACACTGGAGAAGGCTCCCAAAGCTCGATTCGCGCATGATTCGTGCTTTTGTTGCTCTGTGTCACATTAATGGGCGATGCTGCTCTCAGTCTGTGCCAGAACACATGAAGTCATGTGAAAGCCGTCCACTGAGCTCACCACCGCTCTCAGCCACATTACAATCCAAAACATAATCTACTGTAGACAATGCAATCAGCTTTAGCTTAGCATTTAGCCTATGTCATGTCATCAGGCACTTATCACACCTTAATGGAAAATCCTTCCTAAGTCAATACAACTGACTTATACCAGTACAGTGACTGAACACTTGAGTCAAGCTTTTCAATGTATTTTGTTCAGTCCTGCTATGCATTTTTAATTTTGCAAGTGGTGGTTAGCTAAAAAAATATTTGAAAACGATGTAAGTGTATGTACTGTAAGTGTTGATTTTGATATTACATATCAAAAGGGGTTGTGAATTGTGACCAAAATGTCCAATTTTAATTTTTTTCAGTTTTATACAACCCATAAATGAACTAAAACAGACTATAAATTAATAAAATAAAAATAATGCATAAAGACAAGGGCATGTATTCATGAGTATTCCAGACTGTTATGGAAGTTCTTTATTTATTATTTATAGCAAGTGTGAAGACTCATATTGGATTAATCTTTTCAGCAAAATACAACTGTCACTTCCCAGCCTTTTAAATTTTATTGTTGAACAGGATTTTGTTAAGATGCTGCAAACTGTGATGGAGTCTGGTAGCACACAGACGCAGAGTGCCTCACCCCTGACAGCATGACCTGAATTTGCCTCTTGATGCCCTCAGTGCTCTGATGACAGCTTTGTGGTGACATCAGTATGCAGGGAAAAGAAGGCCAGACTAATCTGTGATATTACCATGCACCATTTTTTTTTTTTTTTTTTTTTTTTTTTTTTTTTTTGCTGCCCCTTTGGAAGCAATGCATAGAAAAACTTTGTGACAGCACCCAGGGATTTTGTTCAGATTTCTGGTTCAGACATATATGGAATAAAATTCATTCAGATGTAAGAGTTCAATTATTGTTTACAGCTGCAAAATTCAACATTTTTACCTTAAAATAATGATTAAATAACACATATACGTGATCAGATATGTTTTGACTGTGTGTGCACATTGCTGTATCCCCGGTTTACCTGGTGATTCAGTGATGGGGCTGGATGCCATTGTTTTGAAGAATATACTGTAGCATTTGCTGTGAGCATGTGTTGGATGGGTGTGGCCAGTGGCCAGCTGGGCCATGGCTAGACTAGCGGCCACACGAAAGGAAATCACAGCAACACAACAACAAAAGATCATTGATATTAAATGTGTCGCAATCAAGACCCATTCAAAACTATAACTACTGTTAAGTTGCAGATTGCTGTTTTCTGCTGTATGTCTCTTTCATTCTCTTGAATGGATTTAATGGATTGAATGACATTTCACGGTAAATACTGACTCAGTAGAATGGGAGGAGGGTGGGACTAACAATACACTTTGCTGCCTTAAGACAAAAGCTTCAAATTGTAGCTTTAAGTGCATAAGAGTTCCTCGAGGACATCTCAGTAATGGCTCTAGGTGAGTTTGTAATAATAAGAAGAATAACAATCATGGAATTTGGGTTCAGAGCGGATTTTAGCTGTAACCAAGCACAGCGGACTTCATGTGGAGCAACATATGCAGACACTAATGTTTGGAGGAAAAATTCTTTCTATTTGAAACCATCACTTTGCCATCACTTTCATTCTTACCATGTTCATGGATCACAATCCAGCCCTTACTCTTCTGCAGTAGTTAGCCTGACTAAAATCACTGCTGTCCCAAACTAATGATATCAAAACAAATTATGTCACAGATTATGGGTTGCTCACACATCCTGATTTTTTTTTTTTTTTTTTTTTTTTTT
>OMLB01039295.1:28131-50012 GCA_900302555.1 Myripristis jacobus | reverse complement strand
TTCATGGGACGCAGGGCGAACGAGGGCAACCGCAGATTAAAGCCCGACTCCTTCAGCATTCGCCACGACGAAAATGGCCTAAAATATGTCACCCTGTCTTTGAACGAATGCACAAAAAATCACACAGATGCTGCCGAAAAAAAAAACAAAGAAGGCTTGCGGGGATTCATATATGAGCAGCCGGGTAACCCACTGTGTCCGGTGGCGGAGCTTCTTCTTCGCACTTGGCGGCCGCGGTTGAAATGATAACAAACAGGAATTACGTCACCAACTAAACTTTTATTTTGTAGTAACGAGTAACGAAGATGGTTAAGAGAAATGTATCGGAGTAAAAGTACACATTTTATTTCGGAAATGTAGTGGAGTAAAAGTAATAGTTGTCAGAAATATAAATAACGAAGTAAAGTACAGATATGTGAAAATTCTACTTAAGCAGTAACGAAGTATTTGTACTTCGTTACATTACAACACTGGCACAGAATCAGATAGTTGCACTGTATGTCCAAATAACCTACCTGATAACCACCTCCACCCATTCTAGTCTTGCACATTGTATAAAAGATTATTAGCCAAAGGCCAGTAGGCTGCTATCATACTTTTAGATCTAAGCATCCCAGTGCCCCACTCCTTAAGTCTGCTTAAAGTTTTGTCATCTCACCAACTTACTTAACTAGAAAAACAGGACAAGGATGAGAACAGCACAATGGCTCAGTTTATTAACTGACCACTCAAACACGGAAAAAACTACAAAAAACTACAGCTATTAAAAAAAAAGAACTTAGACGCATACCATGACATCTGGTTTCTGTTTGTGAACTGTTCATTGCAACACTACCCATACACCTGCTTATTGACAATCATTCTGAGCATGCTGCCAAAATATTCTCATAATTAGACCTGCAGGCTGTACTCACACCCACACGCAACAGTTTACACTTTGGTTTCCTTCTTCTCCCTCTTCTTCTCTCACTTAAACTACTTGTTCAGCTGCTGTTTGTTGGTTTTGTGCTGTCCTTTTGTTCCACTTCCTTGTGTGTGTATGAGTAGATTTGTGTATTTATAAAGTGTATGTTTATATGTTTGTAAAATTCTGTACAGTGCTCAGTATAAATGAGTACACCCCAACAGAGTTTTCAGAGAACCAGCTATCTCCCTTTAGAATTAATACTTTCGATGGGATACTATACAATAAAATATTCTCACAAATCTGGTTTATTGGTTTTAAATGAGATTAGTCAGTGCCAAAGAGAAAACTGCAAGTTTTCAAACAAAATGATTTATGATCATGGTGCAAAAATGCGTACACCCCAATGAATGTCTTAGGAGTAAAACCTAATGAAATTCTAATTAACAGGAATTCACCAACAGATGAGTCTAATCATTCATCACACAGGTGTCCCCCAGATAACTGAGGTACAACATGGAAGAGAAATGTCACAAGAAAGAAAGAAAATAGCATCTTTACACAAAAACGTCAGGGTTCCAAAATCATTTGTAAAGCATTGCTAATACGTTAAAATTACAGTAGCAAAAGTGATCCAAAAATTCAAAAAGGATGGACTTGTGGGAAGCTCGCTGAGACGCTCAGGCTGTCCATGGAAGTTAACACCTCGACATGAGTACTTTGTGAAGACTTTTGTGAAGAAAATCGGCATGAAAGTTCACCACAGTCAGCTAAAGCATTAGAAAGTCCAACTGGGGTGAGTGTTTCCCGTGACACAATGTGACGTACACTGCAGAGGAGTGGCATGCATGGGTGTTGTCCATGAAGGAAGCCACTGCTGACGCCCATGCACAAAACAGCCCGTCTAGCATTTGCCAGGGCCCATGTTGATAAAGGCAAAGATGACTGCGACTCAATACTTTGGAGTGATCAGACAAAGATAAATATTTTTGGCACCGATGGGTTCCAAACCGTATGGCATCGCAAGGGCAAGGAGTACAATGACAAACACAAGTTACCCACAGTAAAGCATGGTGGTGGCAGTGTTCCTATATGGGGCTGCATGAGTGCTGCAGGTGTCAGGGAGTTGCATTCCACTGATAGTATCATGAATTCACAGATGTTCTGTAAAATACCGAAAAACAGGATGCTACCATTACTCCATGCCCTGGGTCACCGGGCACTCTTTCAACATGATAATGACCCAAAACATACATCTAAGGCCACTGGCTAATTTGTGAGGAAGAACAGGGCGAAACTGATTCAGTGGCCAAACATGTCACCAGACCTCGACCCAACAGATCCCTTGTTGGGGGTTCTGGAAAGACAAGTTGAGCATCCCTCTCCATCCAGCATTCAGGATCTGAAAGAGTTCACCGTCCAAGAATGGGGAAAGATAGACGTAGCAGTAACTCGCCAACTTATTCACTCAGTGTCTAGAAGAGTTGGCGCCGTTCTTAAAAATCAAGGAGACCATAAAAAATATTAGATTTAGTAGAAAACTGTTGTTGGGTGTAATAATTTTTTCGACACCTCCTTTGAATAAAATGTATTATTTTCTTATCCTATTGATGTTAGGTGACCACGCTTTCATGCTGATAAAATAAATGTTTAATAAAAATCAGTTTTGACAAAATACAGTGAATTGATCTCATATTCACTGAGAAATGGATAAAAGTCTTAATTTTCAAATGGGGTTGTACTCATTTATGCTGAGCACTGTAAACAAAAGAAATGATGTCTCCATCGTTCGTGATATTTGAAGTGTTATATTATACAGTCCAGAAGTGTATTAGTGATATTGAGCCAGGTGGAGTTACAAGGAGAGCGGATCAATAAGACAGAGCTGCACATTTAACACAAAGTTGGTTGCTTCATCCCAGTCACGTTTCTAACCTTTGCTCTGCCTGCTTGATAGATGCATGGTGTTACCACAATGCACCATGCCCACAGATTTTCATATGCATGATGACTCACACTGTCTCCAATGGAGCGCAGCTTGTAGAAGGGCTGAATGTAGAACCAGGAGCCTTCATTTCCAGCAGTGTCTAACATCACCCTCATGGCATTCTTCTCCAACAGCGCAGGCAGACGCTTGTTCACCGTCAGATATTTGTTGCTCTTCAGGTGCAGAAGCTGAGGAGCAACAATATGAAAGGTACCAATGAAACATGATCAGATATGAGGCAAAGTAAGTCTTTCCCAGCAGTATGATGACCACACCAGAGATTTTGTCTTCCATTTAACTACTAGACAAAAATTATATTATCGCATCCTTTTCACAGCAGACATCACAAACCACAGCAGTTAATATCAGAGAAATGGTTAAATGGTTTTAGAGTGGTTTTAAAGATTAAAATTACACAATATACTACTCAGCAACAAATCTATTTATATTTATAGTTTGTATACTACATTGCAATTTATCTTACATCTTTACTTATGCATTTGTAATGTTAAATGATTTTGTTTGATTTTTTTTTTCATGAATTGCATATTTTTACTGTGTCACTATGCCACCAAGTGAAAACCTGCTTCCATTGCTTTCTGTTCAAATATAGATTATGCACATCAGAGATGTATAAAGCATCACACGATGTATGCATCACAACTGTGTTGTGGTTTTACGGATCATGTGCGTAGAGGGTTCAAAGAGAACAGAAACTATGCAGGACATGTGATTTATGGTTGTCAGTTTCAGTCTTTTCATTAGTTTTGGAGGATACGGTTAACTGCCTGGCTTTGTGATCTATATTTAGACCTTCTTACATTGCTGTTATCTATGTAAATAAGTATTCTGCAAATCAGGGCACTCAAGAGTTGTGCATCTGCCGGGAGTGGACAACAGTTCAAATTTAAACATCAGTCAAAGGAACCTGCACAGAGGCACCCTGAAAGTAGCTGAAGCATCAGACTGGATGCATATTTTATGTTTTGAAATATGAGGCATGAAAGGATGTGTGAGATTGGATCATCTCCACTGATGAAATATCAGAATGTTCCAGGTTCAACCGAGAATGTGTTCATATTTATATAACAGAATAACCTCAATAAACCCTCGCTGCAACAGATGATGAATGTTTATGAAATATGCTTACACAGAGAAAAACAAACCTGAATGACATTGCCATACTGAATTACTGTCCCAAGAAGCTTTTTGTTTTCAGAGTCATTTTGCTTTTTCTCCAAGTCAGCCGCATGCTAGAAGTTGTAAGACAGAGAGAGAGAGAGAGAGAGCAGGAGAGTGATCAAAAATTACAACAGTTAATGGCACAGCTGCTAACTCCAACATTATTCATGAATAAGTGTTACACACGTAAATGTATTAAGACATAATCCGTCTGACTGAAGTTGTGGCTGTTAGACAAGGCATAGCTATAGTAACAAAGTTGTTAGCCAGACATTCATGCTTCAACAGAGGGCCTTTAACCTAAAACTCCGGCTCACATCTCCATGGAAACACAGGAGAGATTTCAATCTTCCATTTTATGACTGTGTGGTTAGATAGGAGATTGCTTTAAATGGTATTGTATCGCAACAGAAACAGAGAAAGGAGAGAGTGGAGAGGGCAGAAAGGTAGGACAGTAGGAGTGAAATGCTTCAGAAATGTCTATAAAAGGAGTTAAAAAAAATTCTACCTCAGCAAATATATAACGCCTTTGAGAACTGTGGGTTGGGAGAGGGAAAAACAAAACGACAAAAAAAAAAAAAAAAAAAAAAAAAATCGGCATACTACTAGTGAGCTGAACAACAGCGTCACATTATGTCACTGAGTGCTTCACAGCCTACTGACCAAATCTACCATCCAAATTTAGAAACATTAATCAAGACCTCACATAGTTTGTCTCAGCCGGCTCCTTTCCCTCTCTTTAGCCGCTGAGCCCCGAGGACAGGTCTGTGTGTGTGTGTGTGTGTGTGTACTGTACGGGTGTGTGGTGACTGCTGAGACGTGAATATGTTGTCACTTCACTCACATGGAGCTTGTTGAGCAGCACCGTGTCTGTGTTCCCCCCAGGCTTCGCTGCTTTCCAGAACTGCTTCTGGGCCGAATAGCGGTTCATAGGACACAATCTGAACAGACAGTCTGCAGAGAGAGAGGAGAGAGAGAGAGAGAGAGAGAGACACAGACTCGTAAATTGACACAGACAGGGAGATAGATAGATAAGTAGACTGAGATAGAGACAAAGAGAGAGAGAGTGTGTGTGATGAGTGGAGCTAACATACAAACTAATGTTGAGGCACTGCTGGTCTTACTGTTTTTGTGCATTATCCATATATTCAGTCAGTTTGTACCCTTGATGTTTGGGCAAAAATATTCTTTAAACTTTCATGCCAATAAAGCCACTGAATTGAACTGAAGCTGAAAATTGAATTGAGAGAGTGAGAGCGCAAGAGAGATAAGCAGACACATAAATAAAGACAGTGGCAGAGAAAGGAAGATGGATAGACAGGTTGATTGGAATAGAGATAAAGCGAGAGCAAGGGGGAGAGAGAGAGAGAAATAAATCTGGAGCCAGTCAGCCGGACAGATAAAGAGGCTGGAGGAGACAAAGCTAGAGTGAAACGGAAAAGATACAGATACACACATAGATGGGTAGAAAGATGGACATGTTGACAGACAGATAGTTAATGAGCTAATTCATTAGAAAGCGAGTAGGCTAAAAATACAGAGCTAAAAATGGCACATGGGAAAAGTTTAAAATTTAAAAGAAGAAAAACCAAAACAAAAGAATTTATGATTGCACTCCGGGTTAAGCTTGGAAAGGTCAGGGTTACGCTGCAGGAGACAGGGCACGACCACAGCTTAGGATAAACCAACAAGATAAGCACTAAAAGCCGGCTTGCTTAAAGTAGATGACACAAGATGTTCAATAAACACAAAATGCACAACCATCCAAAAATGCAGATAGGCTGATCTTAAAAAAGTCAGACTACAGTCACCAACTTTAACATGTCAAGTGATGAATGAAACACTCAGTATGGTAAAAAAAAAAAAAAAATGCTTCACACATTTGACTCAGTGAGAACTCAATGAAATGCACACACTCACATGCACGCAAGAGTGCGCACATTCCACACACACACACACACACACACACATATGCACACATCACACAAGACAGTTCACATTATTCTCTTGAGTGTAGATCAAAGAGCTTTGTCTGGTCAAGGGAACATGAGGGATAAGAAAGAGAGGCTGTGTCTGAGTTTGTGTGTGTGCGCATGCATGTCTCTCCAAAATATGCATTCACCGGTGTATGTCCATAATAAAGTCTGGTTAGTATATGGTACATAATCTACATTATGTTAAATTGTGGTGATGGTGGCGACAGTGACGCGGTGTTGCCCTGGCCAGATTGGGATTTAGCTGCTCATTTCCATCAAGCCCGACAGAAAGCGTTCCTCTGATTTGCATGTGGGCCCAGTTAAGCATAACAAGCACAGTTCCTCTTCTGTCCAGTGCTAGCAGCTCTTCACACATTCTAGAGCTGTGACCACGATGACTGCAACTGAAACACACAGAGAATTTCACACAGGGCTTGAAAGTTTAGGACATGACAGCTTCGAATGATACAAACTCCCCTGTGAGTCTGTTTTGGGTTTTTTTTTCCCACATTCTTGCATTTAACCAAGAGAGGAGAAATAATATCAGGAATTTTCATCGTTGGGATAAACCTCTGCCCACCAGCCATTCCTCTCTCTGAGTCCTGGCTTTCCTCTGAATTAACCTCTCATTAGACATGATCCCTCTATCCTGAAAGGACAAAAAGAGGAGAAAAAAGAGCAATCTGTCCATCCTCCCCCATTCTCTCTCTTCTTGCTACAACCACAGTAACATGACCAAATAAGGCCAGCCAAGAGAAGGGGAGTGGGATGGACAGAGGGAGAGAAGAGGGTGGGGACTCACTATCTTCCCCTTCTATATTCCATCATCCCTCCTTCTCCTTTCTGCCTTCCGCCGCCCGTTTTAGGCATCCTTCTCTCCCTTAGCGATAACATTTGTATCCCCCAAAGTCTTCCCCTCACCTCCCCTCCCCCCACATAACGTTTATTACATCACTCTGACCCAAAAAAGGGTCAGAAAAACAAATAAAAGGAAGTGAAAGAGAAATGAGAAAGAGAGGAAGAGAGAGTGGGACTGTGAGACAGAGAGAGAATAGAGAGAAAAAGTGGAAGAAGAGAGTCAGAGCTGCTCAGTATTGTAGATGAAAAAAAAAAACGTGTGTTTATGCGTGTCCATCATAATTTGTTTCTGGAGATGGGAGTGTTGATTCAATGCCCACGTGAACTGGATTAAACTAGTTGGGGTCAAAGAGGAGGCAATCTGAGAAGGAACACACACACACACACACACACACACACACAGGATACTCCTGTGCAGGCAGCCTCGCTCTGATGAGTGAGTTCTCCTATAAATAGGCTTGGGCATTTTAATCACACGCTATAGACACAATTCCAGTTAACACACAAACAGTGACCAGGCTTGCGATACAGCTGGTGTGTGTGACAGGTAAACAGCATGTACCGAAGGCTGGCATTTGATCTCGTCAGCTGTGAGAGACAATGCTTGTTCAGTACCAGAGGCGACGGGGAAGACAATTCCTGCTAAAGTCAGTGGGAAACAAAAAGTGGTGTGACTGGTCCAGAGGACGTGTCTAGCCTGGAAGATTTGACAAGTCAATGATTTGTTGGCATTCCTCTGGTTTACAGCCATGTTTCACTACAGAGAAAAGACACATACAAATAATGATTTATATTAATTCGTACTTGCACATCTACCTTAGTTATTGCAAAGACAGTTTTGTTGTCGGTTGTGTGGCCTTGGTGGTACTGGGCTTTAAATAAACTTGAACTTAGCCGTGTGCCCTTTCACCATCAATTTTATTTTGAAAGTCTGAATAAAAGTTCATGTCTCCAACACAGATATAAATACATAACCAGTATCGTGATGCAGCCCTAGGGTTCACATGCCTAATAGTGAAAACATACTGAGCTTAAATATTACTTTATGTACAACCCTGCGCTAGGCTCATACACAGGAGAGCGGATACAGGCTATGTATGACCGAGCAGGACTATGACCAGAAAAAACACCACGCTGCAAAATATTCTGCCACATTGAATACGAGCTCTAAAAAGTTCCATTGTCACTGCATGTTAAAAGGTATTGTCCCAAAACAATAATGGCCGCTCCCTCCCGCCTCATCAAATTCAAAATAACTCTCGTTTTAACTTCCTTCTCAAAGTTACACAGTGTTGCGTGTATAATGGCTGACATCTAACACCATCTGCCACAGCAGTGAAAGATGGTGCACATTCTGGACGTGCCTGAAATATGCACAGGAACGAAAAAGAAAGCTAATTTGGCCCTAGTTACATGCTCACTATGTGTGAATGTCTAAAAGTGTAAAAGTTACAGAGTCTCCTAGTTACAGTCTACAGTAAGAGGCTGTAGATACAAACAGCACCGCTGTTAATTGCTCATTTTAGCAACAAAACGTATTGTTCTGAGCAGAAAGATGTCACCAGTTATTTGTTTGCGGTCTTGAATAACACCACGACAATAGCGATGAGGTAAAGAACAAAAGTTTGTTCTCTCTCAGAAACAAGGGGATGCTGCTATCTGCTAATAAATGCTGTTCTTAAGTGCACTAAAACTTTATTTTTAATTAACTTTTTTTTTTTTTTTTTTTACAAAGTTTAGTTTTTTTTAATTACCTGTGTACATTTATTTAGATGATAAATTTTTTGGGGGGGTGCCTCTACATTTAGCTATTGGATTTGAATTCTCGGGGAAACTTTAAAAGCCAATCTCTCTCCTTTCTGAGTAGCTACTCTCCACTGTTCTGAATTTCTGACTGATTATTCAGTTCAACAACACCTTCAGGGCTCTTGCTTACACAAACTCTTGATCTATCCAGGGTTATCCTGTTAGAGATATTGTAGAGGAAGCAACTAATCAGCTCTACTGCATCTACGACGATGAATGAGTCTACCAACAACAGCTTCCTTAGCCTGTTTCCTGCAAGACCTCTCCCCTCCGAATGGACAGGAAAGCAATATATGTGGTTATTAGAAGAGGAAGGAGCAACGACAGCACAATTTCTCATGTTAATCTCAGCTGAACCACCCAACTAGCTGCTGTCTCTGAAAGCAACAATGGCTTGTGCTGCCAACCATACAACATTTTTTTTTAAAATCACAGCAGAGAGGCAGTGGCTTACAGCAGTGTACTCCAAATGCGACTTTGAAAACTATAAGGTTTGTTACTGCTATCCAGAGTGCAAATAATGCAAATTATGTCGGAAATTGAGATGTGAAAGTATGAGGGAAAAAATAACAAATTAAATAAGCTTGTTGCAAGGCCAGGACATGCAGACAGCACAACACTGTTCACTATAATGGTTCTCACATGCTGTTGATTTAATGTCAAACCACTAACAAACAAGCAGTAGAAAAAAAAAAAAAAATCACACTGTCCAACTTAGTTAAAGTTCGCCAAGCTTAGAGATATATTGTCAGTTCTCATCTTTTAGAAAAACAAAAACCACCTTTCTGTTAGGAAGATTTGATTTTGCAACACTTAAGACAAAGGCGTTATGTAAATATGAGAACAATATGTGAGCAACCCACAGAGAACAAACAGCAAGAAAAGGCTTTGAGTATTCACCGAGGAAAAATGAAATAACAACAATGTGGGATTCAGTCTGTACCACAACTGCAGTACACTACAAAAAGAGCTGTCAACCGTCAACAGTAACTTGGCCTAACTTCCAAACAATGAAATTATGAAGCATGAAATAGGAATTAAGTGTAGGATGCAAAGAGAATTACTATTTCCAACAACATATACAAACTCTGTTTCAGTGCCTGCTGATGTGCACTACAGTAAGTAAGTGAGTGCCTTTGCTTATAGTTTGATATGCACTGAGCGAATTACACTGTGTGTGTGTGTGTGTGTGTGTGTGTGTGTGTGCATGGCATTTTTGAGAGTCTGTGAAATTGAACCATGAAGTGAGACCTGAGTTGAGTTCCACTGTCTCAGTGTTGCTTGCATATGCTACATGAGAGTGAGTGTGACTGTGTGAAGCGCGCTTGTGCTTACATTAGGAGGAAATGTTAAGCATACCTCAGCAGTGACAGTGTAAGGCCTGGTGGACATGGCTAGACTGGCCCAGTGCCCATAGCGTCCACTAAGGAGGATTATCTCTGCAGAACTGTCTCCTATCCTGGCAGCAAAGAGCTGAGGAGCGTCCCAAATGAGGGAGGAAAGGGGTTCACTGAGGGATACCCAGAGGGCTCAGATAAGAACTTCCCATAGTAGTTTGGAGAGAAAATAGATATGGAAGCACACTAAGCCAGTCTGTGTTTTTGGATGTCTAGTAAAAACAAAGAAAAACCAGTTTCTTGTTTGGTTTGATAACGTTGATAGTGAAGTCTATGGCATGTCCAAGTCTGTGAGACAAAGATGAGAACTTCCTCAGCTAGCCACGTGAGTGACCCTCATTTGTTATGCACCAGGGCCCAAATGTGTTATTAATGAAGCTCTGACTCAGTGCCTTACATTGCATGCACAACAATAATGAGGTTGTGAACATGAGACACCTAAAAAAAAAACAGGAAAGCCACAGCCTAATCACTCTGAATATGTTCCTATAGGATTTGACTGAGTTGCATCATGAAAAAAAAGAAAGAAAATGACAACAGGTACGGAAATAACACAAAGCAGACGTTTCTAATCACAACGCTACTTGATCTGGCCACATCTTTTCCCGTAACTTTCCTCGAGATCACAGTAAGTCTGCATTGGAAACTGGCTGAAAAAAGCCGTGTCTGCCCTTAAAGTCAGCATCAATTCAATAGCGACAGCTGAACAAAGCAAAAAAGCCTAACTGATTGATGATGTTGATATTGACGATTGTAAGTTGTGATGTTGTAAGAAAGTTTGATCCTAATCAGGAGTGGAAATCCCACATGAGGGGGAGACTCCATGACAGCAAGACTGAGTGTTGCTGTCTTCTGTAAAGGCCAAAACCAAACCAATTCAATACAACATCCGTAATGGGAAATGTTATGGGAAAATTAACACTAGACCCACATCATCTTCCGCTAACATTTAAATTAATTTTAAATCTTATGGTTCATCATAGTATCATCATCTTTCTGCTGAATCTGATGATGGGTCAGGCAAGGATTGGAAAAAACAGTAAAAGGGGGCAGGGTCATTTCCAGGATGTCATCTGACTACAGTATAAACTCTCTTAAATCATACAACCTTTTAATCTGTCTAATAATTTCAAATGGATGCATACTGATGGTTCATAAAGGTTACAAATTTCCGTACACTATACCTATATGTTTGCGCATATAGCTAATGAAAATGTCAAGACGGATTTATGGACACATATCCAGAACGATCCTGAACTGTTTTGGGTCATGACCCTCCAGCACTGGCCCGCAGGATGCCTGGATAATTCATTTATTTCAGTCACAGTCGAAGAGCATGAAACAGGATTTTCCAATCTGTCACTCTGTTTTAGACAATATAAGATCTTTTTTTTTTTCTATCAAAGTGGACGCATGACCACATCAGAACAAGGATCAGGAGGTCCTATACAGCTTTCACTTGACTCAGCAAAAAGAATACAAAGTAAATTGTGAAGCACATTGCCCTTATGAAGATGTGGATGCTGAAAAATGTCTCTTCTTTTGTCCTTTTTCATGTGAAGATTAGTGTCACAACAGTGCTTTTATTTCAATCGTCCTCATTTACTGAAGCCTGTCATGGGTGAAAAAACCTTTGGCATGGGAAAAACCCCTGACTACAAAGCGTCTTGCACTCCTGATATGACTTACAGCTTACTTTGCACACTGCAAAGGTTTCTGTGCCAACTAAAGGTTTTACTAAGTGTGAGAATAAATTGGTTTTCTTGCTCTCTGTTTGCTATCTCATCGGCCCTGTGGTACCTTGCTCTCAATACATTTCCTCTCATATACTTTCTCTCCCCGTTATATTACACATCTCCCTTCATTTGACCTTTTCAAAATGTTTATCTGCCTTCTCTTCCTGTCTGGTAGATGGTCCTCTCACAATGCCATGAAAGACCCTTCTGGTCAGGACCAGCTGACACGGGGCAGGAGTTACCAAAGCTTCCTGACCACTCACTAACAGCAAACATATGGACATGAGTTAAACAGAGGCATTTAGACACTATTATGTAATTATACAAAATCTGCTGGACCTGTAATTTAACCCCTCATCCTCCAGCCACTACCTACATATTCACACTTTTCCCATACTGGTTTTGTGTTGCAAAGGTATTGAAAAATTGGGTAATTTAGTCGAAAACGTCTTCCACCATATCATATCTATCCTGCATTAATTAATTTATGAAATAAATATCTGACCAAAACTTACAAAACTTTACAACAGGGTTTTTTTCCCCTTGAATTTACATGATCTTGTAAGGGGTTTTAAATGTGATTAGAAGTGTGGGACGATGAGAGCTTAAATGAGGCAAAGTGATTAGTAAAAGATTTCCATGTAACTGAGCCAAAAGGCAGCTCCAATCAGGCTCTAATCAGGCTGCAATCAGGCGTTTTGTGCCAAGAATATCCATACTAATAGCCAGACTAGTAATGGAAGGTGTCAGTGACTGATAATATTTACTCCCATGACTGTAATTAAGTTAAATTGTGTAGTTGTACTTGTTGGGAGTATTTTCTAAAGTCAGTAATTTGATTTTTTTAAATGATTTATCATCCACCCATTTGCAGTGAACAGTCAATTAGCAAATAAGTAAAACGTAATCTGGCTTGACTTTAGTTTGTGCACTTTATTTTGTAGCTTCTAATTTTTCCAGTTTGAAAAAAAAAACAAAAAACAAACGATCATGTCCTTTTAGAATTGCATGGGGGGAAAAATAATCACATAATTTTCTCTTCTCTTTTTGAATGGGCTACTTTTTATTGTTTTCCCACTTCACTTCAACTTCAGTCAAATTTCAGCTGCTTACATACTCATTCCACACCTGCTAATACTACTGCTAACAGTAGTAAAATAGTCAAATCTACTACATGGGCTTGATCTTGCATGGCTCAAACCCTTTGACAAGTGATTTGTCTCTGTCCGGTCCCACATATAAACACACGCTGGTCCAGGTTCAGCTAAATTGCCAGAGATGCTACTGTACCAGTTGATATATGTGCTGTAAAAATCATGACATTTTACAATTTTACATTCTGTCAGCAGAGACAGATATATTATGTAAATGTCTGATGAGGCTAAAATCATATGCTACCAAAAATGATAAATAAATGTTTAAATATGGGTGAGCAACAATCCTGGCTTGGATGGGAATCTGTGGGCAGTGGATGAGTGTAAACCCCACAGGCATGTTTTTGCCACTTATTCCCACCTCTCTGTGTACATCTATGGGATATACTTCACAAGACATTTATGCAAACACACACAGCTACAGAGCTAGAGAGAGATAGAGACTCGTCTTTCATGTTTCTCCGAGCTTAGAGGTATCAGTCTGCATTGTGGGCTTGTTGTGGTGACAGGGAGAGTCTCCTGGGGGAGATAACCTGCTCTGGGACACCAGACACACACTGAAAAACTCAGCTGTGTTTGCACGGCTCAGATCAAAGCCTTTCAACATTCTAAACACAGCACAAGCTTTCTTTAGTCTCAAGACAGCAGATAGTGACCCAAGCGCACAGTGCGAGTGTGTATGCTGCATGTGGACGGCTTGTTATCTGACACACTTCAAAGCCAACCTGATACTTCCCAAAGTGAGGCTGGCCAACATTAAAAAAGGTCAATGGATTTGGGGGTGTCTAAAGAGGAGGCCAACAATCTGTCATTTGACAGAAAGCCATTCCCATCAAAGAACTGCTGCAAAGCTAGCAGCATAAACCCCTCATTCTTTGTAATAATGTAAATTAAAGAATGTATGCTTATCCTGTTTATGTCTTCTGTGTGCTCTTCATTATAGTAGATAATGTGATGTACTGATAGTACAATATTTTGGTGAAAACATTTTAAGATAAATACATCTGTCTCAACATTCCTATCCAGGGTAAAGTTGCCAAAGCACTGCAGTTTGAATAAAAGCAGGTGATGACGACAAAGTGCTGCATTTGATAATGTTCTGCACCAGAACCTGTATGGACGCTCACATGTACAGTACAGAGCTCTAAGTACATGCAGACTCCCTCTGCACGGTTTCTGGCCAGTCCTCTCTCCTGGGACGTAACCCCCTGGCTTGAGAACTGTGGGTCACGAGTTCTACTTCCTGCGTAAGAGCTAATAATAGTGGGTACACAAAAGAGGCATCTCAAGGCTTCTGGTTGGAAAGCTTTTTTTTTTTTTTTTTTTTCCAAGTTCCCTGCAGCCAAATGTGTTGGTCTCCAGCAAATCAACATCAGTGCTGATTCTCTCCATCTGTTTCTATCTCCACAGACACACGTACAAACAAGCGCACAGGGGTATACGTGCGTGCATGAACACACAAACATGCACACACATGCACACACACACACGCACACACACACACACACACACACACACTATTATCATTGTCAAAGGGAGCCCTGTTTGAAGTCCAGTGGGCAGGGATATTGTGGTTGTCACCAAAGAAACACAGCATAACACATTCAGCAGCGTCTCTCACAGAGCCCGCAGTATAAACAGAGAGCAGTTAGTCTGACAGCGCCGGGCCTCAGGATCACAAGGGGAGTCAGCTCTGTGTGCCTCTTACCTCTGAACTTCTTAGGAGGGTTATTGAGGTCGCCCGTGTCAGGCTGGACGACACAACGGTCATCCACCAAGCTGCATAGAGAAACACAAAATAGCATTGTTAGTGACATAAAGATGCACAACCCCTTCATATCAAGGCACTGACTCGGGATTGGGCATGTGCTACGCATGGTAACGAGATACGATGATCAATATTAACAAATGATTTACCACCAAATCTAGTCACAATAAAAACACAGTGGCATGAATACAAAAATCCACCGGGGGTTTCCTAACTCTGAGAGGCGCAGCACACACCGCCAGCCAAATCTCATTCTATCTTTAGTATTGTCGCATAGTTTTAGTGTGTTTACTCTCTGGCTCCACACAATAATGAAATAATTCAGGATTAGATGACCTGTGGGTAGGCGAGAATTGTGGTGACAAATTTAGCTTTTACTGGCTTAGAATAACACTTGTCTGGGCACGGGCCAAACGCCACATCCATTTCAGGCTTTTTCCCGGGGAATGTCTGCAGTTGTCCAAACAGACCTGTTCACTCCTCCAGTCTGCAGACCAGCACACCTTCATGAGCAAGACTACAGATCTGGATATACAGTCTGACAATAGCTGGGAAAATAGAGCTGTGATGATGTATGTGTGTATGTCTGAATATCACACATTAGGTGCTGATATCTCAGGCAGTGGTAATTAATTAACATGAGTTCAATCATTACACATTTTGGACAAGACAGGGAAGCTGAAAACCCATAGCAACAAGCAACATTTTTCACATTTTAGCCTTTAATTAAATTGCTTCTGGACTCCTCTGCCCAGTAACCAAAAAGGGGTTGGGAATGCTGCTCAGCTGGAGATTAGGAAAGCTGGATAGACAAGAATCTGACAAATGATGATGCTCAGATAGCTGTCTTACTTCTCAGTTGTCCTGCCCCCCCCCCACTGCTGACTTGGTGGTTAAGCCTGCAGACAGCTTTGTATATGTGTTTAAATATTCATGCCTTTGTGTGCGCGTGTGTGTTTGTGTGTGTGTATTTATGTGGGAAGCTCTGGAACTCAAGAAAGGCAGTGACGTCTCTGCTGGCTGTGACTCAGTCTTTGCTGTAGGTCATTCCATCTTTCATTAGTGGCAGGTTGGAGGGGGGTTGCTGGACACTGAGCAGATAACCCTGCGAGCATTACTGCTGCCAGGCACTGTATACAATAACTGCCAATAAATTTCTTCAGGTGGTTTATACTGGCACAACACTGACTGCAAGCTGTCTCTCACTGAAGCAGTTGTAACGCTTGAATCCAATATGGCAGAGACCGGCTAAGTGCAACAAGTGCAGACGATTACTGCATGAATTTCATCTTCCAGTGCACATGAAACTAAATCATACTGGATTGGTGGATTGATGTGACAGGAGGAGGAAGGCAGACATAATATTTTATATTTTTTAGGACTGTGTGAAATGATATCATATCATCTTGAATTTTGGATATTGCGGTGTTGTGACATTGCAGAAGCGTTGTCTTTTCATGGTTTTAAAGGCTGCATTACAGCAAAGGGATGCAATTTTCTGAACTCATTAGACTGTTCCAGTTGTTCTATTTTTTGTCTCTACCTGCTTGGTCATTATATCCACATTTACGCTTCATTTTTAATCAAAAACCTCTTGTGTGTCAATATCTTATGAAAGGACTAACAGTCATCCCTACAATATTGATATATTTGGTCAAAGACATTGTGATACGTGATTTTGTCTATATTGACCAGCCTTAATACTTTATCACGTTTAATTTTCTTTTGTTCCCCATGCAGCTGATGAAGAACCAGTGCGTTCAGCTAATACACTTCAGAAAAAGCAGGCAACATAGGGCATGGGGTAAATGACAGGAGAAACGCATCATTAATATACAACTTGCATACAGAAAATCAACACTGATTCTACTGTGTTTAAAATATGAGATGACAAACTGAAACAGACAAACAACAATGTATTTCTTCATCTTTTTGCCACACTTGCACACATATTTAAAGGTACATACTTTATCTTTAATTCTTTATGTGTGCATTTGTTGCCCTTTACTTCCTGTTCTACAAGCACAATCGGTGGTGGAGCCAGTCACAGCACCAGTGCCACATCAAAGGCCTCCCACTGTTTTGCCAGCTTTGGTTTTTGTGATAAACTAGGAAATTGCATCCATTAAGCCGACTTTTTTAACTACCTCAACCCACCCCGTCACAGATGACTATCACACATGCACACAAACATCTATCGGGCAAACACAAACACACAATGACAAGGCAGGGTCCTTTGTGGCAGTGACGGCATCGCCATTGAATCCAGATTTCTCAATAAGATTATGACTCCTGTGATTTATCTCCATAGGCTTTCTTCCTACCTTCCAAATACACACTACAGCTCAGCTTGCAGTGGAACAGGAGAGGTGCAAAGTGGGCCCACATACTCACACACACACACACAGGCATACACAGGCACACATTCACAGTGATCATGCAGTGGGATGGACGTACCCCAGGGTGCTGATGAAACCATTGGTGGAGCCCTCTGCATACAGGGAGCAGATGTCCCCAATGTGTAGGAAGCTGGACATCTTATCCGACATGTCTGTTGCGCACTAGGGAACACCTGCGGCAGAGGAGAGGAGTCAGAAGTGACAAACTAAACTGCAGAGAGAAAATGAAACACTCTGATAGCATGCCTTGTCTTGCCTTGTGTTCTGAGTATTAGTAATGTTATTATCACTACACTCTACAATGCATGTCATCATGATAACAAAATTTTGGAAGATGATACCAACAACTGTGAACTCTTGACACCAGCCACTGAAATGCCATTCAGTACACACTCCACTGTTTAAAATCTTTGATTCAACATTATCGACAAATACACTGATAATGTGCTCTCATTTTGATTTACCAACCTGTAAGCATCACTGCAACAAATGTTTCAAGTATTTAAACATACAGACCAAGGCCACATTAGATTAACAACACTGAGTTACAGAAAGAGGGATCAGGTTACATCGATACCACTGATACTAAATAGTGTCGTTTTGAAAAAAGCTTGTATTGTCTTGCCTACACAATGATTCTGGAGACATCCCTACAATGGTGTTATTTTTAGTACCTGTGATGATCATATTTGTAATGATGTCATCATGTTTGCAGTGACAACCTGGATGATTACAGCTGTTAATTTGTAATTGTGGAACACTATAATTTGTTTCCTCTGTCAGTTTCATCTGGCTTTTGTTATTATAGTAATATTTTACAGGCCTCACTCTCAGCTAATGAATGAATCCTCTTTGCAGGATCTTGACCCTCATGCACGCAATTAGGTGGCAGTGCGGTAGAGGAGAGGGTTCCCCAAGAGGTCGCTAAACAACTGCCACAGCACTGGCAGGATTTGCATAGGAGCTGCAGGGAAATTCTCTGTAGCTTGTTGTGTAGGTGGCTGAGGGCTGGACAGTTAATGATTAGGAGTGGGAGCTCGGCAAAGAGAAATAGGAGAGGTGTGCACCCGCAAAGGTCATCGCAGCTAAGGCTGAGTAGGTGGGCACTGCAGGTCCACTTCCTCCAGTTTGACAATTGCCTGTTAAAACACTGCCTCTCGTTGGGTATACAATGAAATACAGCACTGGGTTTGATTATTGCTCTGTATTCGGTTATTTTGTGGTGCTGAGGCATTCTAATATGCTGACACTGTAGGTAGAAGGCCTGCTTAAGAGTTCTGTTATCAAAAATAAATAAATAAATAAATAAAATAACATACACTGGCAACGTCCGCATCTTCCCGCAGCCTTGTTTACCTTTCCACTGAACCCCACCAGGAACTTGTAAACTCAATACATAATGGGAATGCTTTAGTACGGTGTCATTTTATTCCGCATCCACAAACCCAGCAGCATAGCAGATCGAAACCTTCGGAGCCAGACAATTTGTTTTCAGTCAGTATAGTGTTATCTGAACGGGCACATCACAAACACCGGTCGTGAGCGCCGGGTAATTTGCCATTTAAGGCGGCCCGACTGAATCTTTGCCTAAGCTGCAAAAAAAAGGATGAGTTGAAGAGAATAGTAAACTGCACAAGTTGTGCTCTCAACTTTACCTTGGCTGTGGAAAACGCTCGGAGGTTCTGCACACACTGGACCAACTAAGGAAACATGACTGCGGCTGCTTTTCACCGGACAGTCGGTGGGTAACTTAGAGCCGTCAGCAAGCGGAGTCCAGTTTTTTGACAGCTCTATCACCTTTCGGCGGCTGCACGGTCCTGCTGGGCTGCGTTCACTGAGGCAGCACTGGCTGCGCTGCCTGGCTCCCAGCCACTTCTCCTCGGCCGATCGTACCAGCGTTGATATCTGGGAAATGATGTTCTTGTCGAAGTCCCGTCCTACCACCGAAGAAAACGAAAGTGTATTTTGTGACTACAACTCCCACTGCGGCGCCATTACTTTTTAGCAGCGCCGAGAAGCGTCTCATAACTGGATAAAATGTTGACAAGTATAAAAAGTAGGCTATATGTATGCAATATCTTTTATATAAACAATTAAATATGTATAATTTCCAAAAAAGACTTTGTATTAAATCGATGGACAAATATGCAAATATATTACTTTATCCTAATATGTATTTGAGAGCGCAGTCTTTAGTTTTAGAATATACAAAATCACAACTTCTACAAACAGGCAATAAAAAAAAAATCACGCCGACGCGGACAGCAAAGGGTTACATTTTTGCCAGCTGTCTGACCACGTGACCAAATGCGGAAACTGGGGACTGTCAACAACATAAGTGGCTGCAGTCTTGCTGCGCCGCAACAATGTTGCGTTACTTTGCATTGTTTGTTATCTTGAGCTGGAGTTGTACCGTGTCGTGCCTTCAGAGCTCAGATGGGACTAAACCGGAGAGCGCTGTCCCGTTGGAGGCAGCGGACTGCGGCTGTCAAAACCTGAAGAGAGCCGCTCCCGTAGACAGCGAGGACGGCGGAACCGCAGCCGTAAACCCAGCCGAGAAATACACCAGAAGCGCGAATGAGAGCCCTGAGAAAGCCCGGGGAGATGAAGCGGTGTCTAAAAGTCAGGTACCTATCGCAGCTGCCGTGCGACTACAATGAAAATGCAGGTTTTAGGACGACACCGTGCGTTTCCACAGTCATTTTAACGGCCCATTAGCGGAACTGAAAAACCAAGGATCAAGTCACAATAATGCTGGTTTTCTTACTTTCCGAAAAGGTGAAATTTTGCTAATATAGATTCTTACTGGTCTGCATTTAATTTGCCCTGCATTTTCCGCCAGACCAGCAGGAAGAAGATCTTCTTAACAAGCCTCTTGTGCTGCTGATGTGCTCTTGAGCAAGGCACCGGCACCCTGGCAGCTTCAAAACTGTTGACCTGCGGATCTTAATCATATGCCATGGAGGATCAAGAGTCTAGCAGGTTATTCAATGCAACCAAACACCACAGTAGCTGACTTGACTGATGAGGTCCTTCTCTCTGGCTGAAGGTGTGCTGCTAATCAGTAAAACTCAGCTGCTGTCAGTGTTTTCTTGCAGTGAAAACAGACTCTTGCCTGCCCATGGCACACAAATGAAAACCAGTGTTGGGGAATTATATTAATCATTACTCTACAAATAAAAAATTCTCACCATTTAGTCTCCAACGGCTTATGATTGCAGACAAAGATCCTAAAGCTATGGTGGTTCTTAGATGGGTGCTGTTGCTTCTCTTTTATTATATGGCTTGCAAATATCAATCTGAATGACACACACTTGGCCATTGTTAGCACATTGTTAGACATAAGTCTCCATCGTTGTTCAAAGAAGTCTCAGACAGCTCTCAGCACATATAAAAAAAGGTTCAAGGTTTTATTACATGACAAGTCACACACAGTACACAGTGAATTCAGCCTCCCCCTGTCAGATAAGTGTGTATCTCAGTGTAAGACAAACTGAAGAAAAATGCCTCTTATGGTAGCAGAAATAATGCATTTCAAATCGAGTTGTGAGGCTTCTTATACTTGACAGTTATATACTTCAAAACGTCAGAAATATGTAAATCACCAACTGCTATCCTGGCAATGACTGTTGCATCTTTTAAATTGCCCCATGTGGGATAAGTTGAGATGAACTGATGTCCCTTTCTGCAGAATGATCCAGTGTCCAGTGACCAGCCAATTCTCCAAACTATCTTTGCACTCAACTGAGATTACAGCTGCAGAGCTTTTTATAGCTCTGTTATATTTCTAATTTGGTGGTCTTCGTTCCTGGACCTTGGAAAGTTTACATTGAAGGTCTGCTTTAAAAAAAAAAAAAAAAAAGTGCATAACTTTATTTCCCATGTACAGATGGTGCTGATATCTGGAGGAGAGTTCCTGATGGGAACAGACAACCCAGGCATCCCTCCAGATGGCGAGGGCCCTCAGAGGCTGGTGCACCTGGACTCCTTCTACATGGACATCCAGGAAGTCAGCAACCTGCAGTTCCAGAGCTTCATCAACGCCACCGGCTACGTTACTGAGGTATGGATGATGGATGATTGTGTTCGAGTTAAGGCCAGAAGCTGTACTGCTGCCACTGTAAATTCTCTTCAAAACAGAAGTGGAATTAATTAGATTACAGATTGCAAATTTAGTCTAGGACTCAAAATGAAAACGAAACTTTGTCGTGTTCTCAGCTGATAAGTAATCGTCATCATCCTTGCTCATAACGTCTTTCAACCTTGTGCTTTTAGGCGGAGAAATTTGGAGACTCGTTTGTGTTCGAGGGAATTTTGAGTGAACCAGTCAAAAACCAAATCTCCCAAGCAGTAAGTATGTATTTTTTTTTCAAAGTAAATATGGTTGACCTCTTGATTTGTATGCACCTGACTTTTTCTTAAGCTGACGGCACTGGAAATGATCGTTATAATGACCTTGCTACTGAAGGTTATGCAAACAGTGCAGAGACAATTAGTCAGCCCACACTGTGCCATAAGGAGGCTTACCGAAAAATGGTCACTAGGCTTCAGAAATATTAGTTTTCTTTTGTTTGAGTCTGCATTTCTCAGCGGAGACAGGGCTATCGGGATACACACACACACACACACACACACACACACACACACATGCATGCACACACACACACAGAGGGATGGAGAGAGTGGGAGGATGATTGAAAGGGAAGCAAATAGA
>OMLB01039295.1:3350-16878 GCA_900302555.1 Myripristis jacobus | reverse complement strand
GCTAAGGGGATAAAAAAAAAAAAAAAAGTCACCAGTTTGTCAAACAAATCCAACATTTGATCCCTGTACATTGAATTCCTGTTAATTCAGGTCCATTTTGTCTTGATACTGAAAAAATAATTATTAAATATTCTTCTTTTATCTAAGCTGTGTGTGCTTAGGCAGGATTTCAGTGGGAGGGGTGTGTTGTCTAAAACAGCAGTTTGTCTCCACAACCTGGCGGAATAATCAGCCCTCTATGACTCTCTCAGTGTGTGTGTGTGTGTGTGTGTGTGTGTGTGTGTGTGTGTGTGTGTGTGTGTGTGTGAGAGAGAGAGAGAGAGAGAGAGAGAGAGAGAGATGCTTAGTTTCCTTGTTTTCACTATGAGTAAATACCGCTGTGTCAAAGCCTCCAGTCTGACTCTCACTAATAAAAATGCACATTTATCCTCATAATCAGACAGAGATTGAGCTTTCAGTCACTGTCTCTCTCCATGTGTGTGTGTGAGGCAGAGACATGATTGGGTGGGGGTAGGGGAACTGTGTTTTGTTTCACATCAAACCTGACAAGTTCCTCTGAAATTCTACAATATTAACATAAAACAGACTCAGTTTGATTTCCCTTTCCTTTCATGCGCTCTCTGTTCATGTGAATTCAGCAGGAACCTGGCAGAGACAGGGAGCAGTGAGATGTGTGACACAACATCACAGCTTTTATTGCACATTGCGTGTGTACAATATTTATAGCAGCTCGGCAAATGCAAAACCTAGCGTCTTATTATGTGGAGAATATATGAAGCACCATTAAACAAAACATTATGAGATTTGTTTAAGACACCTCAACATATGAGAACTGGGGCCCTGCATAAAAGTAAGAGCACCTTTTCTCAAACTTGTCAGAGTCAAGGACTTGAAATATAGCAGGTGAAGGTAAGAGCACAGGATGCTGCACAAAGTGCCTAAAACTGTTTCACAGAGCATCAATGTTTGTCTCCTCCTGAGTGAAAATGTATGGAGTGACTGATGTCTGGTAGCCTGTCGCTGCAATGGCCCAGTCACACTCAGACCAATCTAACTGATTTCCTCACTGTGACTGATGTGTGCCAGCAGGAAACTGCACCTTCTCCTCTCCCTGCTTAGAGTGCAGCGCCTGACTAGGAATACATAGTGGAAATGAGGGACACCTGCCTCTGTCTTCAATCATTAATCCATTATTTTCTCCAAAAATCCATCCATATATCTTTTAATTAAATGTATTCCTGTCTGTAGATACACTTGCACCTTAGTATTTAGGGATCGACCAGGTAATATATTTGTCTGTTCTCTCTGTTTCTCCATGTGTTGAACCGCTCTGGTCTTAAATTGGAGGAGACAGGCGAAGTAATCGCTGCTTTCACGCTGAGGCTATAAAACTCAGACACCTGGCACCAGGTCTCTGGCAGCCTGGCAGCACGATGGGGGGCTGCATCCGTTCCCACCCGTTTCTCACTGTGTGTTTGTGTTAACCTCGTTGACCCAGGGGAGCTTAGCTGAGCACATATGCTCTTTTTCAGTGATGGCCTGTTTCACACTCATTGAGTTCACAAATTCATAGGAGCTGCCCAGTATAACCTCAGCCTCCTATTGTTGGCCACAAACCAGCTCCATCGAAGTGGTTGGAGTAAAGCACCTTGCTCAAGGGGACTTTGTAGTTTTACAGCCCAGAGTTTCCCAGCTAGTCCAAGGATTCAAACTGGCATCAAGCCTGCTTCTGTAACCTTTAGGCCACTGTTACTCTGCCACTGTTACCTTCACTCTCTGCACCAGAGTATTCACCACAAACAACCGTGACATCCCTGACATCAGCTCTCAAGGCTCTATGTGTCACTGATGTTATAAGACATCTCATAGCTTTTTCTGCAATAGAATACACTCCAGAAATGTGCTCATGTAGAATGAGACTCTTGACCCTTGTCATTTTCAACAGCCCCTCTTCACAGGTACTTATATCTGACCAAACTTTCTCAGCGTAGCTGACACGTCACTTCTTTAGCATACAATGTGTTGGTGTGTGCCGAAAAATTCAAACACCGTAGCACTCTAAATTCAAATTCAATCAATTCAATGCACCGGTGGCTCAAACAGTGCAGCACATCCTAAATACAGTATCACATATCTGAGTCAACATTCAAATAAAATTAATCTCTCTATTATTCCATAATTTCTCTTAAATTTCCACCTTTGGAACATCACCATTTTACATCACTGGCATCTCTCTTAAAGTGGCACAGTGTTGTACCTCTATAAAAGATGCTTGACCTGTTCTAGAAGAACCACAATACATCACACATGGCTAAGCCATTTGATACAAATGCCAGAACATCGTGTTCCCCTTTATAGTAAGCTGTATGCAGCCACCTGAGGACCAATGTGCACCTAGAATGGTATAAACCTGTAGCATTAACCCTCCTCACCTGGAATACCAGGCTTTTACTCGTGTCACAGGGTCCACAATATCCAGAAAAAATCCATAGACAGGAGACAAGATAAACACCCTACGCCACCTCTGCACTGACGGACTGTCACCTGAAAACTTGAACACTGCTGTTTATTTATCTTAATATAACTAAGCCTGAGTATACATGCATGCTTGCATGCCCATTCAACTGTGGTGCGATCGTGCGTTTATGTCTGTATGTTGGACATTATTTTGGTTAAATTAAGAAATTTTCATGAAAGATAAAAAAAAACAACAACAGCAAACATCTAGCTGCTTGTTTGTGCCATGAAGTTATAGAGGGAAACACAGTTATTTTATTCTTGGATTTAACAGCCCCAATCCAACAGTGTCAGATTACACAGGTGGGTATTGTCATCAGTAACGGTCAATACAGTCCAAAAAGGCCTGTTTGATTTGGTACGGCTGCACTACAAACAATAACAGCAACAACAACATCCTGATTCCAACAATACAGATCCTGTTTGCTTCCCTTATCTGCTATCATTTTACAGGATGAAAATTGCTGAAATAGCACACATTGTTTTGACTTTCTGCTTCAGAGTCTTGTCTTTGATATTTGTCCCAACAACAGGGATTTAACATGAGATGATATGAAAAAAAAAAGATGCAAAGGTATCCCACTGTCTTCACTGCCTTTGTGAGTTATGTTATGGCTTCAGTACAGAATCCTGATGGGACAACACTTCTATGAACCAGTGTTCTTTAGGACCATACAGAGAGAAATCAGGTCTGAGATTAATTCCCTCCCTGCCAATGCAAGACACGGTCATTCATGTCCCAGTACCTGTATCATGAAAATCTCATGCTAATCTCTCACCTGGGAAAGCAGGGAACAAAGACATTATACCTAAAATGCACAAATACATATTCAAAGATGCATGCAGGCATTTATGTAGTTCCCATCCCCAGTCCCTCACAAAGGACATGTGCAGTTTTTTATTACTTACTTTGACTCACACACCTACATCTGAACATGCATATCTACTTTCCTCAGACATGCACACACCACTGGAAGGAAGGGAGTAAAAACCCTTTATCAGCCTGGAATTATCCAGCTGATTCAGTCCGAGCTGAAGCAGAGCCAGCCTCCAGCAGGAGGGATTTACTCTCTTTCCTCACCAAATGCTTATGTGGTATTAATCTAAACAAATGCATACGCTATATATACGCAATGACTTATATCTCCATTTGGTGCCTATAAACCTCCAGAGGACCCATGGCCCTGAGGTTCAAAGGATACAAGACTGAAATAGGGCAAGATGCAATCATGAGACATAATTAGCTTTGTCTGTTTCATGCCAAGGCTCCACAAATGCATCTATAAGACAGCATCTCTAGACAACACTAGAGACTAATGAGGCTAATCAGGGCCACTAAAGTAATACAGAGCTGCAGTGAAATGCAGGGACCATGGCTTTTCTGCTCAGAGCTGGGAAGACTCAGTTCCTCGGCATCAGTCACTTTTCTGAGTGGAGGAAGGAAGTAAGACTCTTTGCTCCATAGCCATGCATTCACACAAATGAGGTCTTGTCTACATTTCATCCAAAACAAGTTCTTTCTATCGTTTAGGCTTTTGTTCAGTGGTTTCAGTAAACTGGATTTGCCTGAGTCTTGTCATAAGAGATGCACGCCTCAATTGTAGACACTTTCTAGGGATCAGAATTGAGGCGCTATTCAACTTTGGGTGGTTGTCTGTTCTGACTTAACCCTCACCTTTTAGACACTTCACCACGTGATACTGGTGCAGTCAAGAGGAACCTCACCTGATAACACATTTTATGGGAGGAGAAATGCTTTCCTCTGCCATTTTCCAGCCCCACTTCACTGGGTGTAAAATGTAAGCTGTGTTCCCGAATCAGCAGCCGCACAACAGGCTCACATTCATGCCATCACCATAGCAACGGCTATGCCACTGGCATGTCTGTTTCATAACCAAATGAGAAGACATGAGAAGACAGCTATGTGTGCCATCAGGCAGCTAAAGTAATATGCCAATGAGAACTGCCATTAGCACAACAACACAGTTGCAAACACACCAAGCCCATCCACTGACAACATGAAACCATATGATCAAAACAGAATAGGAGCAAATGTGCATAATATTGCTGTGTTTACATCATGACCAGTACATCCATCTAATTTATATGACAAACATTACATTTGTCTGACTGTTCTCCTCCACACACCACACACCACACCATATTGGACTAATATACTCCTGGATCCCAAGGGCAAAAGCTACCAATATTCAACAGTCAGCTTCAATCCTGCATTTGCAGCAGCCATCATGTGGATCTGGCAAGGCAGGGCAGAGTAGTGCTGCCTGATGGTCTTTCCATGTCCTCACTGCGTTGGCCTGCCTGAGAGACACCCTGTTCCTACTCCATTAGTATGCAAGTGTCTCGCTTCACATCACACAGGGCTTTGGTGCAGCTGCTGAAGGCAGAGGTGTAGAGCCAAAGAGGAGAAGGATACATGTCCACTCAATCAGAGAGAAGAGAAAACGCAAAGAGAGAAGGGATGGAGACTTTTGCGTCTGGGGGCAGGGGGGGCTGCATTAGGAAACTGATGAACACAAATTCAACCGGGCTGAAGATACTATAATATTAGTACTAGGCAAGGAACTAAATGATAATTTGCAGCATACTTAACACTCCATCAAAGTTTAAAAGCCATAGCTCGTTAAAATTGTCTCCGTAGTTCTATTTACTTCACATCCATACGGTAGTTTCAGTGTAAGAGCAGCATGTCTCTAATTCCCTATGGGATTGAGATGGATGCTGACACAGTTTTTCTCCTCTCTCTTTCATGTTACACTCCCCTTTTTGCCCTCATTCTCCCCCTCTGATTCTTCCCTCATTCCCTTCACAGTGGCAGAGAAAAGCCAATATATTGTCACTGGAGCATGGATCAATCATGCTGACTTTGCCAAAGTCCTCGTAACACTACTGCAATACAAATACATATCTCTAGGGATGCCCATTTGAAACAATACATTGAAAATATGACAACAAAGTATAAATTACATAGTTTTTAAAAACACATTGATAAAACAGATCATGAAATATCTATTTTATTGGCTAAGCTTGAGCATTTTCCCACTTTTATTGTTCTTTTTTCCTGTTCTGTCTAGAATCAAAGTAGTGTGCACAACGACGGCACAAATTCATTTTCTGTTTGTTGATGTTAAAGATAGAGCTAGATAAACAGCTGACTCAGTGATTGTCTTTACAAATGGCCTGCCGTGTTTCTCTGTTCCCTCAGATCACATTCACAATGGAAGAAGGTCAAGCTGGTACACCCTTGACTACCCTCCACCGCTCTGGGAGCCCTGGTACCACAGTGCATGCTGCAGAGTCAGGCCCCAGCCATCACAAAGGCTCCTGCTCAAATAAACACACAGACATACCAAGACACGTCTTTGTTTTTGGCTGGTTCTCACACCCCCGGCTGCAGGCTCAGGCAATACATCACTGTGCACTGTGAAGATTGGGAAAAAGTCCTCTCCTTAAGGCCATGGCCTTAGTTCTCATATCACTGACTCAGGGGCTTAACCTAGATCAACTTTCTCCATTTATTTCCAAGACAAAGCAAACTACAGAGTTGTTCTGGGTGACGTTGGAAAGGGTAAAAGACACATCAAAATTGAAAATCAAGATAGCATCAAAATTACATGAATGCTGAACACTGCCTTTCTCCTCGAATTAAAGTCATAACTTTACAAACAAATATTGTTTTGATACATAATAAATCCCTAGGCATTGTGATGGTGGTGAACTCAGTAACAGGTGCCGCTGTAATGCAGCAGCTGAAACCAGGCCACTTGACAAAGGCCACTTGACAAAGGTGACTCTAACAATGCAGTGTCACCACCCTTTCTTACAGCCAACTTTGTAGGAACAGTGGATTGTCTGTCTTTCCCCCCTGTTGGCTCAATTCAGACATCTGCCAATTTCCTGGCCCTTAAGCATGCAAATAGCTCTGAAGGAAAGCATGAGCCTGGCTGCTACTCAGCTGTTTCAACTGCTCTCTGCACTGATGTGTGTGACACTGCAGTTTGCGCTGATGTTACACTACATTGTTTGTTAACACTGGCGTCTTTGTGCAGTGAAATGTCAGATCTCCTGGCATGGCTTCAAGTGTAATTATAGGTAGCCTAATCACTGACTTTGAATTCAAATCCCTTAATTTCTGGATTAGGAGGGAAAGTAGTACAATCAGAGTTATTCAGACAGATGAATGATATGAAATACGCAACCTCAACATGCTGAAATTGGTTTGCATTGTGCTGACTTGATGAGGGGTTTTCTTTTTTCATTCCTTGTAACTCTTATCAATCCATATTTATTGATAGTCTAGACTTGAGCTCGGCTTCAAAACAATATGTATTGACTGCAGAGCAGCGTCCTTGCAAATCCAAGACAGTGAAATGATGCATTCTATTGATGAGATTGACCCAACATACAAACATTGCAGGTAAACAGAGAAAATGTTGATAAATGTGGACAAGGTTCATGTATTGTTTTTCTTATGTCAAAATTACATCTGTAGGCTATTGTTTATTTAAGCCAATGTAAAATCAGGACCTGATCCTGTTTTCGGGGTAACACTGCGAAAGACACCACGGAGAAAGAACGCTTTGTTGTATTACTGCATCTTTGTTGTTCTCTGTGCATTTCTTAAAACAAGAAAGTGATTCAATGTTTGCGAGTTAACCACTCTGGACCGGACTCAAACACTTTCATTTTCCAACCGAGCGATAAATTCAAAAAGATAATCTGAGACATCAAATCGATGCATGCATCAACATTTCAGAACAGTCATAAAATAAACATAATTCTCACCTATGAAGCGTGGTATCTTCCATACACAAGACTGCAGGCTCCTGCATCTGACCCATGCACAATCCGCAGCTTCAGGATTAATATGCGAGGGGTGGAAGCAAGATTTGAGAATTTAATAAAATGACCAAGCAGCCTTATTGACGCAAATAAAAAGTATTCTATGAGATAACTGCGCCTCTTGGTTGTCGTATCTGCTGTGATTACCACTGTTTGTGCCCGGCGGAAAGGAGCAGTGACACTCAAAAAGCCAGTGGGAAGGCTGCAGCGCACAGCTTCCAATGACGAGCAGCTGCCGTGCGCAGGTCAGCTGGACTGAGACGCGTCTGTCACCGACGGTGCTGCCCAAACAGGCAACCGCACCATCTGCTCAGTCTCCTCACCACGACGGGAGCACAAGTCCCACCCTACCGTGGAGGAGCTGTGAAGCCGGAGTCCTGTGGCAGGCGGTGATGATGGAGCAACGGAGGAACCAATGGCATCCCACTGATTTTTGCTGAAATCTTCATTGTTTTCGATGCTGGCGTGATTTCGTTATGATTTGTTTGAATCATCACTCCTCAAGTCATCATAACCGAGGTTCCTTTATCATCAAGACATCAATTAAGTTTGAAGGCTCATTAAGGCCGAGGTCATCACATCGGTTTTGAAGGCATGGTCTTCCCTTGGAGCCAGACATGATTTAAATTTGATGAGTTGCGAATTAATCATTAATATTATCTAGGAGGGTCTTTTATGCACAAGCACCCTCTCTGTCACACATATTCGCTCTGTCTTTGTCTTGCACATGGACACACACTTTCACATATGATAGTCTATATTGTCATGTTGAAAGATATAAGATTTTCTCTTTAAACCTGTCACTTGTTTATGCTCTTCCTCCACTTTTCTTCCTCTTCCTCCATGACTCTCTAAGGACAGCATTGAAGTGACAGTGCTTCATCTTCTGCTGTCTGTGGTGCTGCTTTGGTCCTTCATGTATACTGTTGCCACAACGAAAAAATATGATCATCACAGTGTGTTGAGAAGAATAACAAGAGCAGACGACATGTGCACTAGTTTCTAAAACCCCCCATGTGCATTATTGGCATTAGCTTCCAATAACTGGCATGATTTAACTTCATGGTGGAGAGGGCCAGAGCTTTGAGTAAACTCTGAAACCCAGATTTTCTAAAATTGAAGATGGATTTTTTTTTTTCCTGGAGATCATTCGCTCATTTGACTATTCTGAGTAATTTCTTTCTCTCTTCTAATAACCAGGAGATTACAGTCTCGATCCCCCTGCAGCTGCTGTGATGGCCACCTCTGCTGACATGAGTAAGACACAGAGCCCATTACTGTGTGTGCCACCCCTGCCTGCCCCTGCACTGTGACCACTCAGCTGAAACACCTCATCTGTCGGTCTACTTTATGAGACAGACGTGAACCCAGAAAAGACATCTCAGGGCTTTTACACATTCACCTTATAACTGGTTAAATGTATAAAGAAAATGAATATAGTCTAAATCTTCCTCTGCATCCAAATAAACAAGGTATAATATACTTGGCAGAGGTGGCATAATTTGGGCAGGGTAATATAAAATGACGATTTCTACTTGAGTGATGGAAACTAATGACCGATTAATTGACTTAATTTGATGATTTAAAGGAGAGCAGTCTGTGCACCAGAGCACTCTGGGGGATATATGACTATTATTATTCTTTTAAAAAGTATCAAGCCTAACATGATGAAATGAACAAGCTCATTTCCATATGCAGCTCAAGCCTCTGTCACAACAATTCATTTTTATAGACTCCTATTGCAAATTTCTTTCTACAACTTTGAAATTTAATACTTAAAAAAAGATCTACAATTGTACTTGAAACTAAAAGGTGTCAGATTTGAGTCTTGTAGATTAAAGTACTTATTGCATTGTCTTCTTATTCTGTTTCCCCTGAGGTAATGTCTGTGGTGTTCTGCACCATTGTGACTCATGCTGCTACTAGAAGTGGCTAATGCGCCAGCCCTGTGTTGTTTCACACATTGTGTCTCATACATTCTTCCAAAAAAGAAACTTGACACAGGTAAAAATAAGAATTGCCCAAAAAAGAAATTTGACATTTATGGGTTTTATGGGCCTCATGGGTTTATTAGCAGATAGACTCGCCAGTGATCCTGTCTCTTACATTTGTAAAGTGATGCTGTTACAGTATTTCAGCCATACTGTAACGTCTCTCAGTTAATAAACCCATAAAACCCATAAAATGTATGTCAGGTTTCTATTTGGAAGACTATATAACTGAATACACAGAGTTTCTTATACTTGACATTCTAAGAAAAGGAAAGGAAACCAGCTTCAGGGACTCATATTATTTGAGATTATTCTGGTCTTAACAATAACCCCAAAAATGATTTTGTTTTTATATGTTTCAAAATTCAAATCTAGGATTTATAACAGTATTTCATAAACGTCTAAAGACGTAGGGCAGACTTAGTTAAAGAGAGTGAGACCATGTTCATGAGGTTGGTTGTACATTCTTTCATTTTTGTAGCACCTAGCAGGATCATTTAAATAAAAATGAAACAGTGAAATGTTTATTTTGCCTGGGTCAACTGGAACCTCTTCAAGGACCTTGGAGGTCAAAGAGCTGCTCTCTGGGATCCATTTGTGCAGCGCTACAAACAGAGAAAGCTGAAAGTTGATTCAGCGGTCACTGTCTGTGTTAGTTGACCTCTGCAACCAGCAAATCATAATTTTCCTCCATTAACCTGCAGTGCTTGTGGTGCGGTTGCTATGGCAACAGCTCCCTCCCAGGAAAGGCGTTGCAGCATATCCACCGGTTTATTAAATCTCTGATCACAGAGCTCCCTCCACATGGCCATCTGGGAAAACCAGTCACATAGAGCTGTGTACCCCCCACTTTACCTTTTGCCAGTCTCCCCATCGCTTCCTGCAGTTCATACTGGGAGAGAAGACAAGGTGTCATTTTTCTTGTCAATAACACCTGTTTTCAGTCATGGATGGGTAGAATATTAAATGAGCATGAGAGAGAGTGATGAAATGACTGCAGGACCAAAATAAAGCAGGTGCTGAGAAGCTGACAGATACACACATGCATGCAAATGCCCACAATATATCTGAAATTTCTCACATTATGTTAGTACATGGGAGGATGCTGAATTTTACTGACAAAATAACCATAACCTTTATAGCTGATTTCCATAATTTGTCTGAGACAAGTTAAATAGCCACTAATGTGAAACATCTTGATGGCATCTTCAGCCGTAACTGAAGCAGATGCTTCCTCCCACCTATTTAGCAAATTCATCACCTTGTTGTGACATTATGTCACTATCACACCCTCACTGGTACCACTGCCACTTTCCCCCAGGTTAGAACATGCACAGCCAACAATTTGCAGATGCTGTTCGAGATCTCTCTCTCTCTCTCTCTGTCTCTCTGTCTCTCTGTCTCTCTCTCTCTCTCTCTCTCTCACACACACACACACACACACACACACTATACTTTCATATATTAATTCATATTCACATGCACATGCACAAACTGAACTAGCCTTTACCTCAGTCCTTCTCAAATCTTTCTCTTCTCCTTCATCTACATTTTGCACACTCAGTATTCATGTATTTGCTTATATATCTGTCTTGTTAAAGATCCTGAATCTTCAAATTTTTCCTAATGAAAAGTTACTGGGTGTAGTGAGGATTTGCCTTAAGATCCCTTTGACATAGACATATTCATACCATTTAATCACAGAATAGGTTGACAATCCCAGTTTGGGTCAGGCAGTGGCACACTAAATTAAATTTAGCGGAGGGTCAGGTTCAGTTCTGGCTGTGGGCCAGGTTTAGCAGGAAGGGATTTAACAAAATGCGGGAGACATCTGAACATTTCTGTGTGAATTCACATTAACATAGCAGAATTTTCTGCTATATGTTAAGTTGTCTCCGTGTACCATGTCTCAGTGTTAACATCCATTCTGTATGAGCAACGTAGAGCAGAACTGTTCCAGTGTTGTTGTCACTGAGCACAATGTGTCCATCCAGTTGTTTTGCTGAGGCTCAAGGTGAGTTTTGAGTTTGAATTGTTCTGTCAGAATTGGTCTTAATAGCCACAGAGGTGATGAGGTCCTGGCTCCTGTTACGCACGTCACTTTGCATTATTCTCCACATTAGAGCTTGCCACTCTGTAACCAATCAAAGCCACTTAACAGCAAAATCAACAGATCCCTTTATAATTGCTCCCAAGCAAAGCAATTCAGCAGAGGCTCTTGGGGATTGACTCTCATTTAGGTTTGTCAAACACACGTCTTGCTTGATTTGTTTTGGCCCAAACAAAAATTGAAATAGTTTCTGGAGCATAAATGTGAAAAGAGTATAAGACTAGGTAGCTATTTGTACTCATTAGTTGTGTGCAAAAGCAAATTAATGGAATTATTAAAGAGAAACCATGCTTGGGTGTGAATAGGGTGTGGCATGCTGTTATTGAATATGACATTAGAATACTATCCTTATGTTTATCAATTTTAATTATCCATCCTTTGCATATTCCTCTCAGACAAGCAGGGGCATTTAGCAGACAAGTTGTTTTTTCTTCCTTTCAGTTCTTCCTCAACAAACTAGAACATTAATATTTAATTGACATCCAGCATCAGCAGCTTTTACAACACTGATGTTTTGCAAAGGAGGAGAAGAAAATTGCTTTGACTCCCTCACGGAGAGTAGACCGGAATTCACTTTCTGAAATATTACATTTCGTATACAGCTGTAGACACATTATAGAGTTTCCAGTTTAGGTCAGTTATATAGCATCAGCAATTCAAAGATAACTCAACTCTTTTTCATGCAAATCATTTTAGAGTGGGGCTGCACAGACTTGAAGATGCTTTTACCATCTGTTTCCCATCATTAAATAATTATCTACACTATGTTGAGATGATGGAAGCATATAGGCTGTGTCACATCTCCAGATATGAAGCAGGGCAAGAAGGAAAGGGTTTGATTTAATAATGACAAAAGTCTCCTTTGCATTTGTGAGCGACAATGACGAGAGCATATCTCTTTAAATTTGATTCTGACATATATGCTATATGTACCATATGTCCCTGTAGTAACCCCTAATTGTTTCAACTTGGCTCGTTGTTATCTCATCTGTTTCATATCTGATGCTGATGTTCATAAATCTGATTTCTCTCTCGTTTAAGTTCCAGAAGCATTGAGTGTATTTAAAATGAACCATATGATGCAATATACTATGATCTTTATTGTAAGTATCAAATCAAATTAAATGGTCATTAGACCCACATGAATAAGCAAGAGCACAGCAGTGCTTACAGAGATGCCGCTCAGGACACTGGGCCCTAACAGGTAGAATTGCATCGTGTGATTAGTGCAGGAAATCACTCTCCTCAGCTCTCTTTGTGCTCATATTCTGTAGCAAGAGGTGGTTGTCTCTCCCCATTCTCTATCCTTATCCTTCCTTGTTCACCCCTCCCTCTCCTGCACCAACCGAACAAAGACAACTGGTCTTTGTTAGCTACAGGCTCTGTCTGAGAGCAGGAGTGAAAATGTGTCTTTTCACTGATGCTGGTGGTGGATGTGGTGGTGCTGCGGCTGTGTATGTGTGTGTGTGTGTGTGTGTGTTTGTGTGTGTTTGGGGGGATTGAAAGTAATCTTGGAGATAATGTTAGGCCTTGTGCCCACTAGGCTTCTGTTTAGAGCATCAGCGCCTTTTTCAGCCATTTTCAATAGAGACAGAGCGGATGCAGCTGAAGCAGCTGCCTCTGGAAAAGCGCTGTACCCAGCACCTTTTTTTTTTTTTTTTTTTTTCAGAACGCTCCACCTTTTTGTTTTGCTGCTCTGGGCGCTTCAAGTTGAAAATATCTCAGATTGTCAGAAAAGCGCTGCACTTTTCCCATCAGAAGGATGAGATGATGTCAAAGATACAATACCCACATACAGCGCTTTTTTTCCCCCCTTCCCACACCAAAGCACTTCATCTCTGCGTCCTGACAGTGCTTTTCTGCCACAAAAAAGGTGCCTAGTGGACATGAGGCCTCGGGTTAGATGGCAGTGTGCGTTGCCCCAGTTTGGGACAAGCAAGGTGAATAATAAAATATTGGGAATACCAAGATGAGACTAGGAGGAGAGAGGATTTGTGTTAGGAAGGGACGAAGAAGTGAAGCGAGTGGTGGAATTTAATCTATCCCA
>OMLB01039287.1:3523-17757 GCA_900302555.1 Myripristis jacobus | reverse complement strand
CTCGCACTGCGCTTTGAGAGAGAAATGAACAAAAGTGCAGTGGTGAGAGAGGCTAAGTCGAACACATTCAGCAATAAAAGCTCACTGAAAATGTCACCGTGATAGAATGGATACAATAAGGCTGTATATTTCTGCAGCATCCTAAAGAGTTTAAATGCACTCTACCATATCACTGTTCTATGCTGCTCTGATTTAGGAGCTTGTTTGTGTTTTTTTTTTTTCCTCTACTCCATTGTGATCTGATTTGTGTGGTTTTGTTCTGTTTGATTCCATCTTCTCCTGTTGTAGAAACCTGTTTTTTTTTCTCCAATTGGAAAGTATGTATTATTGCTACCTCTAGACAGCAGAAAATCACACACTAAAACTGAGAGTATTTCACTTTGAATTCCTTCATCAAATCAAGATCTAAAAATCAAAGATGCCCTAAATCCTTGATCAGACAGTGTATGGTTCATCTTGTGAAAACGCTATGTGCTGAGGTGTACCAGTATGAATGAATGGGTGAATGAATGGTGGATGGATGGATGACTAAGCAACTGTTTTCAGCAGTTCAGTCATATGTTTAAACTGTAACTGGGTTTATAAATCGCAAGACTTTTTGAGTGTGCACAAATATGAATTTTTATTTTATTGATCCCAAATAGGCAGCTTTCAGTATCTTAATTTCTCGCACAAAAATGCACCATTTACCCCAAAACTCGTTGAAAAGGCTTCCTGCTTGACCTGGCACGAATGTATTACCAACTGAAGATAAGACAAAGCCATCCTTGTAATCTGTGTCGGTAGGTTCCTTATTTAGCCTCAAACTTGCCTACTGTATGAAACAGGCCTGGTCTCACACTGATTTCAGCTTTCTTATTATAGCAATCCAAAACACTGCAGGGTATTGCTCCTATGTAGCAATTATGTAACAGTCATGTACAAAGAGGTTAGAAAACAATCCACTGATATTTTAGGCCCTGTGCACAACTTCTCAGCTGTTTCACAAAACGGCGCAAGCACAAAAGAAAAGGTTTACAGTTCTCAGATGGCATGTGCTACAACATAGAGATATTCCTTTAAGTGAAATAACTGTAGCAGCCCAACCCTATAATAAACCTTAGAATACAACAGCAAAATCACCGAGTTTATTTGTAATATAATACAGGAGATTTATATGGATATTACAATGGCAGGCTTCTATAGGAGAAAAAAAAAGTGGCCCATGATAAGATCGATGTAGTGTTGAATATCACAGTTTTACTTTTACTTTTATTTTTTCTGGGCTCACATATAAAAGTACAATTCTGCAGTGCTTCTGAAGTCAATGGCTATCTTTAGATCACTGTTGTGCAAAATTTCCTTACAAAAAAAATCACTACAATATTCCAATATGAACCTATTGTGTGTCTGAGGTATTCAGTGGTGAGCTTGTGGTGACAGTATCACATGTCCTGTGGTATGAGTAATACCCCTCTAAAATTTACGATAAGGTTACAGGAGCTCTTTTTTCCCTAAGACAAGGAAATTCTGATATTTTTCTCACAAATTGTTGATATTTGCCTTATTCGGTGTTTTAGACATGTTTGATGTAGACTTGACATTATGCACCATTGTTTTTCAGCGGGCATGTTGCATCGTGGAGGGTAGCCGTGTGTCTGGCCGGGGTACAGCGGGGATGCAGTGTGCCTGTGTGCATTCCAGTGTGCAGGGGCACAGCGGTGCATCCTCTCACTGCAGCCCCGACCAGCGGTGGCAGCGCGCCTGCGCAGTGCATCCAGGGGCTCGGCGGCGTTCGGTGCTGAAGTTGGGCGGATGGCAGAAAAACAGCAGCGATGGACATTACACCGCAGGATTCCCATTTACGATGTCATTAAATAATCATCGGACCATCGCTTACTCAAACCTATCACCCTAGGACACTGACAGCCTAAAATAAAGGGGTAAGGTGATGATTATTCTGCGCAAATGCTCCATACCAGCTCGCTAGCTGCGGCTGGCTAGCTGACGTTAGCACGGCGCTAGCTCCTGCTCAGCTGCCACCGCCTCCTCTCGCTGCGAGAGATAGCGGATCTCGGGCTGTCGGCTAGGCTAGCAAGAAGGAAGTGAGCGGTGTTTGATTTCTTGGCTTTTTTTCCTGTGACAGTCAACAGTGTGCAGCCCTCCTCGTAACTGCGTTATCATTTCCCGGGTGTCTTTTGGCAGGGGAGCTCCTCGCTAGCTAGCCGTACCTGCAGCGGCTGGGGCTCAGATGCTTCGGACAGCTGCAGGAGAAACCATGCAAAGCACTCAGAGCTAGTAACGTTACGCACAGGGCTGAGCGGGGACCCGAGGAGGCAGCCTGCCCCTCATCCGCACATATGCACAGGCCTTCGGGCAGATGCAACAGAGCCAGAGCTGCAGCAGCGCACTACATGCACCCATCCCAAACTGTCCAGCTAACTTACTTCACTGTGAAGTTGATTTTGCCGGCGCATTTCGTCCCTGTGCCGCACACGGGAGCAGGAACACGCAGTGCCCGGCTGACAGTGCGCCTAAACTGCAGCTCCTCATGGACGGACTCGTGTTGCGCCAGTGGAGCTGGGTTACGTCTCCACTACACGCCAATGGGCTCATTCATCTTTTGCCTTTCATTGAAGTCACATTCCCGTGACCACCAGCCATCAAATCAGAAACCTTGAGAATGACTCTCTTGTTGTGTACAGAGTAATACTTTATTCCGTGGCTTGGTTTAAATTCAATCAGTGTGTTCCTCTCTGCAAGTCTACAGTACGAGATTGACTTGAGGTATAGAGTTCCTTAGCAGCACTTATAATGATCCCTCAACACTGAGATATACTGTCCAGTGTGGGAATGGGTGCACTGACAGTGAAAAGTTGAGATAAGGAGGTTGGTGTGTGTGTTTTATTTTGTTAAAACATTCTGATCAGCTGTTAAGTTGCATTTTCTTTTATCGTCATCGCAATATCAGAATCTGTTACCTGGCTCAGACTTACCAAAGACTGAGTAATGAGGCTGCCCTTCTACTGTGGCTTGAATTAAATTTGGTCTTGCCATAGTATCCCTGCTCCTCAGAGGTTTCTTTGGCTTTTCCAGAAGTGCAGGTGCTAAATGTGCTTGCGTGGCAGGATTTGCCAGGGAACAAGGTTGAAAAATCTCTTTGTGTACTTTTAGAATGCAAGGAAATCCTCTGTTTGCAGTGGGAGAGGGCATGAGCAGATATTGATGCTCACGCGTACTCCCAGGCGAGGGAAGGGCGCTGTAGTGACACAGCGGTGAGATCAGCCGAGGAGGCTATCCTCCTTATGCACTTAGTCCATTTTCATCAGGGACAGCACAGAACAAATGTCATCCGTCTGAGCTGGACTTCTGTGTGGTGGCACCAGTTGATAGGCCAATTCCTATTCATAGCAGGTGATGACGGCTTCAGTCACAGGATCAAATATGCTAATTTTCCTAATCTCTCAGGAATATTTTCTGACATAACGCCATTCTTATTTTACTGCATCTGACTCATTATTTCCTGACTTAGATATTTCCCGTCTTTCCGTGCCCACATCCCCACAGAGTCCTGTAAAGCTCTACAAGCTACAGGCACCAACTGCTCCAGACTGCTCAGCAGAACAGACAGAAGACATATATGACTTGATGGTTTGCTGAATAATGTATCAGCTGAGTAATATGCAAAGTCCTTTATCAGCTGTATGTTCTGGACTGTTCCTTCGTCCCAAATGAGGCTCTGCTGGGCCGGGTGATGGAGGCAAAGTCCAATATCACACTATCTTTGACCAAATACCTCAGAATCCATGTTGTGACAGTATTGTTGGTGCTGATTATTTGTGCTTTCATGAGATATTTACACACAAGAGTTTTGATTAATGATCGTTAGTAATGTGGATATGATGACCGAGCAGGTATAAGACAGATAATGGAGCAGCTACATCAGTTTAATATGTCCAGGAAATGCCCTTTAAAGCAGGAAAACACTTAGGCCATATCACATCACAGTATCAGAATCAATACCTGGTCTCATATCTTGATATTGATGGATCAATATATTGCACAGGCCTACTCTGCACCATTTACCAGTATGTACCTGTGTCATGATGTTGGTAGGTCATATCTTTCTGCACCTGTGGAACAAAGAGAAATCACTGTGCCTTTGCTGTTCTTGGCAAATAAAGTGCTTGTGACTGTGGTTGTGACAGAAGTCTTGTTTCGTTTGCTCTGTTTTTCAGATGCTGTGCTCTTACTGCTCCCTTTACCCTCCAGTCTCTAAATGACCCGTTCACTGAGCCCTCCCTGAGATCCATGGAAGCCTAGGAGGTGACGGTGAGAGAAACGAAAGGAGCAGGCGAATTAAAGAAATAAGGAGAGGAATTAGTTGCATTTTCGACCTCTGCTCTCCTGTCCCTCTCTATGCCAGTTGGTCAGGGATGGTGAAACCAGTAACGCCTGTCCCCTGTAGTGAAACAGACCTCCTCGCCTCGTCCTTCATCTGCAGCAAGCCAAACAGCCGGTCAGTTAGCCAAATAGACGCTCAGACAGTCCGCCAGCCAGTCAGTCCGTCCATCAACCAGCCTCTATCGTCCAGCAACCTATTACCTCAGCATCATGACTGCTCTGTCTGACCTGTCTTTAGGAACTCACTAATTCTCATGGTAAGTTTCATTTTTGGGTCTATGATTGTGTTGTTTTTTTTACCCACTACACCCTGTTATTGTTGGTTGTTCAAAAGTTATTTATATTTCTCCAGTTTTGCCTCATGTAAATGAGTCTGAGTCTGTATTTGAAAGCTGATGCTCACTATTTGCATGCGGGATACGTTTGTTTAAAGGAACAGATCGCCCAAAATATGAAAATAGTTTCCCAGTTAGTGTGCACCAAGATAGTTTCTGTATGATGTGGTGAGGTTTCCACTGTTGACACAACCTTCCTTGTCTCCCATACAATACAATGGGGATGGAGGGTTATTTGTCTTCCAGAGCTCGAACTGTCAAAAATTTAAATGTGAAAAATTCAACAGTGTCAGACATACCTGGCTTAATCCACAGTTTGATGAGAATCATTTCATACTGAGAAACATAGCAGACTGTATCTACCTGCCTCTAATTCATACCCACTGGAGATGGACATAACTGTTGCTGCTGAGTTTTTCATTTGTAAATTGTTGAAAGAATGTCCATCCAGTTCCACTGTATTGGGGTGCTGGGGGACAGACTGGAAACCTCACCAAATCACGCAGAAACTATGTTAATGGATAGATTGCACTGGCGGTAAAGGGGGAAATACCTTCTTTCTGTATTTTGGGTGTCTGTTGCATGTTATCTGTGTGGAAAATGTCTCATCACCTTGAAGACCATGTGCCCTCAAACTAAGCTACTGAATATTAGGAGTGTCCATAACCGAAATCCGTGATTCTGCAGTAATTGGTGCACCTAACCGTACATGTGTGGGTAACTGATTATGTGATTTTTTTTTTCCCGACCACATTTCATATAGGCTATATGAAGCTTTTTTTTGATACGTTCAGCACTACTTTTGATTAATTTTGCTGTTAGGCCTAATAATGAATTTTTCCACAGGCCACATTAGAGAGGCACTCTGTTGTTATGTTACACAGCTCTCACAATTCTTGGCAAAAGCCCCATTTAACTTGATGTGCTGAGGGATGCCCCAGTGGCTCACCAGGCGGGGTGTGTGCCACATATCAGTAAGGCTAAGTCACAGTGGCCCAGGTTGGATTCCAGCCTGGGCCCATGGCAGCATGTCATCCTCTCTTTCTGCCTTGTCTTTCCTGTCCCTCTCCACTCTATCGATCTAACAAAACAAACATATATGCCAAAAAATAATCTCTCCATGTTGAATTGTTGGTATATGTTTCAATTAAAAAGAAAGAACTTGAATTCAGAGTAGGCTTCATTTTGGCCTAAACACAGAGCTACAAATTGACCTGCGAAAAAAAGGTGAACCATCAACACCTGTGCTGAATATGCATTGTGAAATGTCAAAAATGCATAGACATTAATGGCAGAACAAGCCGGCTTTCCTAAATGTTAAGTAGCTTTAGAAGTGCACGGTCCCTGCAGGCCATACAGCTGGCGTACGGTGCAGTAGTGTGGTTAGTGTGTGGCAAGAAAAGGTAACTATTTTATTATCGCTCCTGTTCATAGCATCTTCTTTGATGGTCTAAGTGAACAAAAATATGAAAAAAAAACAAAAAAGTTTAAATATAACAAAAAATATAAATATAAGAAAAAAACAACCTCTTGTAATAATGCAGGACACTGATGAGGCTAGGGAATGTAGTTATCTTTATTTTCTGTCTTCCTTGAACATACAACATATATCAGCTCCTAAGTCGGTGAGAGGAGTAGAAACAAAGTACCTATACCTATATTCACTTGTAAACTTTTTATTATGAACCATAAAATATGCAAAATTAGTGCTTCACTACAGAACATAGTACAGTCTGTCTCAGTGGACTGCTCAGGAACTCATGACAACATGAAATGCTGAAGGCTTATACATGTTCTCATCTACAAACAGTATTACTTTCCCTCATAGAAAATCCATGACCCTTTCAGAATAACATACAAATATATGTGTGATAGATTTCTTTCTTATTCGTCTCTGTCTGTGCTCTGTGTTCATTACCCCCGCCAGACGGCAGCCTGGGGGAGATCATGCGTTTGGTGCTGCGTGTCTGTGTGTCCGTCTGTCCGCGGCTGAGCGTGCAAACCACTGGGCCTATCAACCCAAAATGCTTTGCGCATTTATGACTGTATGATGAAGAACCGCTCAGTGCTGCGATGATCCAAAACCTTTGAAAAACATTTGTTCTCTCTACTTCCACTCTCTCTTCATTTGCTGTCTAACTCACTCGAGCACCGCTGCTCTGTCTCTCGCTCTCTCTCTCTCTCTCTCTGCATACTGCTGGGCCTATCAGACCAATATTCTTTTTAATCCTGTGTGTTGCCATGTTTGCTTCAGTTGTGGGTGACAAAAATCCATTTTTTGGGGCGAGTTTTTAAAACACACCGCTGACGGAGAACGTCACCAGCTTTGGATGTTTTAGTATTTTAATTTGTGTGCTTTGTGAAACACGGTTTCTTTGTAAAGCTGTACGACTTCTGGCAGAGGGCCAGAAATGACTAATAAGCCATAGCTTCCAGACTGCTGACATAATGTGTGTAATAAAGTGAAATACATACAGGGAGACGAATGTCCTATAATGTTCTGTATTGTATTTGAATCATATAGTCATTTATTTTGTAATTTGAAAAGGGTTTGACAATACAGTTGGCTGCTGAGTTGCTCCTGGGTTTTTCCAGCACATACAGTAGGGAAGCCTGCAGAACTGAAAAGGGGAGTCACGCCTGGCGGAGAGTGCACTCCTCTAGTTTGTATTTCCACACAGTATTTGCATGTGCTGTCTATGTGGCCTCCTGCTCCGGCTTTAGAACAAAGCCGTACCTCAGCGTCGTTTGCATCCAGTCTGTTTTTCCACAGATGTTGCTTGGTCGCTGAATAACTGATGGCCACTCGAGTGGTCAGGCGACCGCATTTGCATATCAGGCAGGTCGCCTCAGCCCAACCTGTCGTGCATCAACACTGTGGCAAATTGTCGGCTTATAGTATATGTAGAGTGGAGTGGACCGGAAAGCAGGGGGATGGCACCTCTGTTGGTACTTCTCTGTTTGTCGAGCGCAGTGTTTTTATTTGGGTTTGCAAGTGTTTAATAAGGAGTTTAAACTGAACCATGACTTTACAGGTAAGAGCTTTTGTTTCATTAATTATACTTTTCCCAAGCTACAAGAATGCGGTTAATTAGTGTATTTTCCACACCGTGCTCTTCAGTGGAATTGAGCTCAGACGCCTGAAATTACAGCGAGAACGCCAGTGAGCTAGCACTGTGGAGCCTAAGCTGGTGATCCTTCACTATTATCTCCTCTATCTGACAGGAGAAATTTCTTGCTGCAGTCAGTTCTGGTCTTGGCATCCTCTGCCCAGAGGATTGTAGTAAGTTTTATAACCTTGATTTTGGTAGCGGCGAGTAACCATGTACTGTGAGAGAACTATTTACAGTTTACAATATGGCACAGTAGGACTGAGGCTTTTCCTGCCTGTTTGGCTCGAAAGAAGCACATCCAAGTATTTTTTCCACCACCTGGAGGATATGAAATATAGTATACTAGGCTATAAATATTATTTTTCCTTGCTGAAGGCATTAGTATGAGTTCTTGGATAGTGGTTTCTTTATTAAGAGCTACTCCGAGGGTTCAGATAGTGCTGTGTTCACCCATAAAGGCTGCTGTGTGATGTTTAAGTGGCACTTCACACCCCTTCTACCTTTGCAAGGCCCAACCCACTGGCAGGTTCACCTCCTAATGCTTAGTACACACTTGATGATTTTAGCCCTGATTTCCCTCTTGGCGATGGTTTTGGAGCTCACTGACAAAAGCCGCAGATCACAGGCAGATCGGCACTTGGAAAATCAGTGCTCAAGTGCCGTGTGTGTGAAGACGCGAACCGAGAGGCTCGCCGATGCGTTGCAGACACCCCAGCATCCCAGGCATCTAGCAGGCTAAATATCTGGATCTGTCGGCAACACGCTACAGTCAATGAGCCAATGAGAGCACAAGACGCGGGGCTCCTCTGCTGTCATCCACAGCAGCTGCTTGAACCCAGTCTTATAATCTCTCTCTCTCTCTCTCTCTCATACACACATGCACACACACAAATGCTCACACTCCCCATCTATCTCTCTTTTTGTATAGGGGGCAAAATAACACAGTTTCCCGATGACACTGGCATGCACACAAGCTTTTCAGCACTTGTAACCTTTTCGTCCCTGCCGTACCACAAAACAAGCAGGCAGCTTCCGGGGTTTTCATTCCAGAAATGTTTATTTACCTCTAGAATTTACCTCCAAAAATTTGCTGCCCTCGTATCCCGATCCATTCTCTCACCCAGGCGATCTCCCATGTCACTTCTCAAATGTGTTTTCATGACAAAATGCAGTTTGTAGAGCAGACAGACTGGCCGGGGATTCCTCGTGGTGACAGAGCTTGTAGTGTGACCCCTTGCTGCCGGTTAGTCATGTAGTGTGAAAGCCATGATGACTTAAAGATTCCCGATTCAAGACAGCAAATTATGGCGTGTGAACACAACAGCGATCTGACGACTGTGAGAATTGTGTGGTGTGAACTTGGCATAAGCCTCTATAAACGCCAGGGGAAGATAGTACCATGCACGCGTTTGTATTTGTGTTAATTGAGGTTGATAGGTCAGACTGCTCTCGAGTAGCGTACATTTGATGCGGCAGTCACAGAGTCAGAGAAAAAACAGATGCTATTCTGGCTAAATTTAAAAGAAATTTGTCGCTGAAACTGCACAGTGCGTACCTATATTGAAAAGTATCGTCGGATCATGTCCATAGTGCCATTTTTTCTTTAATACTATCTACAGAAATGGAAAGTCAAAAGGGTAAATCAGGATTTGCAGAAAATAGGAATATCATTTAGCGTGTAAATGCCATTTAGTGCGCACAGATTTTTGCATTAACTTTTTTGCATCCCTTCAATTTTGCAGAAAGAGAACAGAAGCAGTAGATAATAAAAAAAAAAGCAGAAAAATGAATTGTGTATGGGCAAAGACACACAGAGAAAGGCTGGGCTTTCAGCACGGGGGGAACGTAGAAATTGAATAAAGTGCCTCCCTGCTTAAAGAAATGAAAAAAAAAAGTACTGTATTTTATTCTCTTGCCTTTTGTGTTGGCTTATCAGTGTGTGGAATGTCGACTCATGCATACTTGGCTGTCACCGCTGAATGCTGATGGCAAAGTATGAAGAATTAGCCTCTTAAAACAACTAACAAGAGCCAGAAATCCAACCGGTCTCTCTTTATGGTCGCTGGTGAGCCTTAATGATGCATCTACTACTGCAGATGTCACGGTCAGTCTTTAGTGATCTGAGTAAAGTGTGCTTTGTGTCAACTATCCACATATCCGAACAAGAAACCAACATGTTCAATATGTATAAAACTGAGCTGCTCTTGTTTAAAGGTGCAGTGTGTAGGATTTAAACTGAGTTGGAGATAGCTTTTTATTACCATATAAATACAATAAATGAGTAATCATAGTGTTTTCATGAAGATATAATAAGTCTCTTTATCTGTATAGGTGCGCCTCCCGGTTTTCCATGTGATTTCTATTTGCATGCATAAAATAAAACATAAAATATTGCAATGACTGCATTTTATAAGTAATATCAAATACCAAATGTAAAATTATTGACATTTTACGTGTGTCAGTGAATAAATCCTTTTGCATTTATTGCTAAATAGGTGAATATTTGGGCATGGAAGCTTCCTAGATGACAAGCAGTTTTTCATTTCGTTGTGACTTTAGGTGTTGCTTAATTCTGGCTGTTTAGCATTTGAACAGCACAATTTTTTTTTTTGCCTTGCCTCACCTCACCTTGTGCATCGACTTGGAAAACATCACTGGACTGTCTCCAGCCTTACATTTAAAGTTGTATTTTCCAACTTTTCTCCACAAATTGAAGGAGTGCCGAGTTTTGTCTCTGTGCCGCTCATTACACCCAGAGGGATCGTCGGCTATTAGTTATTTTATTCGAAGGATAAAAACGGGGAGAGTGGACATGGTCTCTATCACGGAGAATTAGAAATGGTGACATGACATATGCAAATTGACCCAAATTTACAGTACGCTGTTGCAAACCGTGAGTTCAGTGCTAGGATCCAGTGGCTCCGCTGAAGTGAATGAGCTGCCGTCAGAGCAGTGCAGTCAGTGCATTCAACGGGACCACATGTTTGGAATGTGAAAAGATGTTTTTTAAGATTTTCACCGTGCACGTTCTATACTCCTAATTCATTTCTATTATCTCCCGCCGGCGAATAGGCTGTTGCATATTCTGAGGCAACAACGTGAATACAGAGAGAGCCGCCTGCCTGTGTGTGCATGCAGATGTGCGCCTGCACTGCACACCGTCCGTCCACGCGAACGGTGCGCACGTCTGTTCCCGTGGCTGTGACTGCACGCATCAAAATATGTGCATAGTGTCTGTCAAAACAAACTCGAAGACGTGGCTCGCTGCCAAAAAGCCTCGCACCGTACAAGGAAAGGAATCATTTCTCGCTTGCTCTCTCTCGTGCTTCATCTATCTCTCTCTTTATCTCTCCGCTCTCTGTCTCCAATTCTTTCTGTCTTTCTATCTTGACCTAAAAGGGGGAAAAAAAAAACATGACTGTGACTCATAGCCATATTGCCTAGCACTGTTTTCAACACCATATCCACATCCGAGTGTTAAGGAAGTCATAAAAGTGATGAAATTTTCAACACCATTTTATCTTGAGATCTGGCAAAATTGAATAGTGATAGTTATTGATATCGTTTTAGCACCCGGCACCCACTGAAAATCAGTTTTACTCCCTGTGGTTCTGTTTTATTATCTCTTTTTTTTTTTTTTTCAATTTGATTCTGGAAATGAAAATGGGTTTTACATGCAAGTTGACCACCTGAGCTACTCATCTTGCATTTGGGGAGCAAAATTAGCTCTAAACAAAAATTGCGTGTTTACTGAAATTGCAATAAAAATCATGATAACAGTTTTAGTCACAGCTAATAAGGAGTAGAGCAGAGTTCCTGTCCTGATCTGTCTTGCTGGGTTTCCCGAAGGCATTAAAGACGTACGAGTCAATATGGGATCCACTTCACTGTCTGCTGTGTGTTAACATTAACTGGGTTTCCTTTCTCTCTCTGTCTCTGTGTGTGTGTGTGTGTGTGTGTGTGTCCCGTAGCCCCGTAGTCTGAGTGGAGTGGAGATGAGAAAAAGGCAGGCGGCACACATCGAGGGCCCCCCCCAGGCCCCTGGACAGCCCCGACCCAACACCTGCTGCCTCTGCTGGTGCGGCTGCTGCAAGTGTCTCTGGTGAGCTGCTCACAGGAAGATCCCCGCTCGCTCAGCCACATCCCATATTATCCACTTCTCACATTTTTTCAAGTTTTCTTTTCCAATGTGCAGTGCTATGGCTCAGGAAAAAGGAGAAGTTCTTTGTGATGTTTTGTAAGTAAATGATCGTCAAAGTATCAGTCTGTAACCTCCCCATTAAACAGGCTAAATGATGGTTTTTCTACATTCTGAAGCTATTTCCAACAAAACCACACGGTCAAGTTATGGCCATCGCTTCCAAATGTTTCAGCTTCGTTTCTAGGAAATGGCATTTTCCATTGGATACGTCATATGGCCCTAACTACCCAGTACCCATGAGCCTCATCGACCTTTACTGGTGCAGATGCAAAATATATTCAAATATATTCATTATCATGTTATACTGTATTCTGGATCTGCGGCTGCAGTCAGGAACCAAACCCAGCCTACCTGCTAAAATGATAGAAGAATGTCGTCATGTAGCCCCGACGTGACCTGCCTGCAACAGAGTTTCAAGCTTGGTGATAAGCTTGGTGGTTTGGTTTCTTCAGGCAATGCACTGTGGGATTCGTTGTTGACTTATCTGCTAATGTTTTTATCTGCGTAGTCCTCTGACTCTTTTTTTGAACTAACGTGAATGATTCTGATACAGCTCTTATGTCTTTGTATCGATGATTAACCGGGAGAGTTTCATGCCCTTCCACGTTGCTGGAAACGAGCAAATGTGCCGTTACGTAACATCACACCGGGGAAAATGAGATTGATTTCTCGTTCTTGAACCTTGACTGCCTCGTATAACCCTACCCTCTTGGAAACTCTGTACTGATTCAGCTTGTATTCAGGTCATGAAACTGTTTGCAATCGCTAGGGCTTTGGTGGGTGTCGCAGATTACCTGGGGACACAAATCAGGTTCAGCAAAGGTATAAAATGCATCCGGGACTTCTGCTAATGTAAAGGTGTCATCCACTTTATTTAGGTGGGTATTCCAGGGGGAAAAAAAACAATAACAAACAAACAAAAAAAAACATGTAATAGCGGTAATGGTTAACCACACTTGTGCTAAGACAATTCAAATTTATTTTATAAGTATTTGATACGAAAGGTGTGGAACAAGCAGTCGGCCTGTGATTCTGTTGGCAGAGCCCACTGAAGGGTGCTATGGCACTACACATGATTTTCTGTGGATGAAGGTCCACGTTCTGCAGAATAACTTCCAGCACTGCAAAGAAATCAAGTTCATTTGAGTGTTAAGGTTCGTACAGGCAATCTGTGAATCGAGCACCGGAGCACACACGGGGTATGTTGAGTAGGATTCCCTTTTACAGCAGCACCATGATACTCTTGCACACCAGCTCTACCATATACTTGGTTTTAAGTTGTTTTTTTTTTTTTCTTGGGTGAATGGAAATTATGCAAAAAGCGGGGTCATACAGTGTGCCGAGTCCTGTTTGCTTATGATAGTATGAAAGCATTTGATAAGGTTCAATTTGGATGAGAGAGCAAAGTTCACAGCCGAGTGCGCACAATAGATGCCTGATGGAGAAACTCTCCTGTTTGGCTACCCCAGCGTCTTGCTCAAAGACACTTCAGCAGGGCAGATGCATTCCGCAGATGCAGCTCTCCCAGAGGAAACAGAACGGCAAACGCTTGATTTCACCGCTTCGATGTTCGGTGTTTGTCTTTTTATCGCAACGTAGCACTCAAAAGTATCGCCTTTTTCTCTGTATTTTTTCTCTAAGAAGACCACAGTGCACCTGAGCAAGGCACTGGAGCCGGCGACGGCCATGTAGCTTCTCCAGCTGCCTCAGTTTGGCTGCACTCTTGCAGAGAGAGAGACGAGTGAATGAAACATTGTTCTCAGGCAATGAATGGTGAATGTTCTGCTTCTTTCACACCACTTAATCTGAAGTGGTAGCAGCTTGTGGACTGGGCCGGTAGTGAGTAGTCTGTGACTCGGCAGTGTGTGTGTGAATTAAATAGTGTGAATCTCCAGAATGAGTCTGGAAAGGATCGGTAGCGGCTGAATCCTATCTGCCCCTCTATCTGTTTATTTATTTGTTTATGTATTCATCCATTTTTAATTTATTTATGACACAAGGCTGAGTAAGATAGTTTCACTGCAAGTCTGAGTTACATAACTGAGACTTTTGTATGAATCAAAGGGAAATCGATGATTTCTCTCTGTCAGTCGGATTTTTTTTGTATTATACAAAGCAAAGTACTTTAACATCTGTGTGTGTGTGTGTGTGTGTGTGTGTGTGTGTGTGTGTGTGTGTGTGTGTGAATCGTTTAATCATATT
>OMLB01039274.1:3715-16215 GCA_900302555.1 Myripristis jacobus | reverse complement strand
CTGCGCAGATCATGTACAGTGGACGTAAGATGGAGGGGGCTGACAAAATGCTCCCAGTCAGTTACAGCAGATTTACAGCTGTAAGGATTACAGAATGTTACATGGTGGCAGCAGCAACATCACTGTGAGAGAAAAAGCACACATCCTGAACCTTGAGTTGTTTTAAAGATTTTTTTTTGGCGCATTTCTGCTTCAGTCATAGTGGAGAGAGACTGGACAGACAGGGTAGAGAGTGGGGATAACATGCAGCAAAGGGCCCGGACTGGATTGGAACCCAGGCTGCAGCGACTAAATGAGCCTCAGTGGTACGTGCTGTACACAATGAACCTCCAGCACGCCCCTAAACCTCAGTTTAACGCTGTGCGCCAACTCCGTTCTACACAACTCTGTTCCATTTCTCTGAGCATGATCAGCAGGCTTAATTGTAGCAGTAGAAGTAGCATATTAGCAGCAATAATAGAAGCATTAATAGAAGTAGCAAAAGTAGTAGCATAATAGTCAAGGTCAAATTTATTTATAGAAAAGCAAACCAGGCATGTGTCGAAGAGCTTTACAACAAAAATAAGATTATCACAAGACACAAGTTCTTTAAAACATGCATAAATACATAGTTCACACCTACACACACATATACACACATACATACACGTAACATACATTCATGCATTTCAATGTAGAATACAAAACATTTCATTAATCATTGCAGGGGTAAGCAAGAAAGTATAGTAGTGCCAGTGGTAATAATAACAGTATTACCATATTAAATTGGTAATAGCAGAAGCAGTACTAGCACTAAGCAGCAATATTTGTAGAGGTCATACTATTAATATGTGTGTTAATGTTGGCGTCTCTAGTATTAGCACTAAATGTGGTGGTACTAACAGCAGCAGTATTAATAGTATTATTAGAATTAGTCATGGTCATGCACGGAATGAGACTTTGGAAACTGTCCTGTCCTTGCTCCATGTTGCACCAAACTCACCCTGTAAACCAAAATCCTATCATCACTAATGATTAGGTGATACAGTTCATTTTATCTGTGATTGCCCATTGATTGCCTTGCAGGGCTTATTTATCTGGTATTTTCACTGTTATACAGCATAGTGGGTTTTTTTTCTATGTGCACTTTACAGTATTAACTGTATTGTATGGCATATCCTGTGATTGTGACTGTGGGTTTTATATTTTCCTGCACAGGAACAACAGCCTTTTAATTGTGCATCGCCCTAGTGAAAATAAACAATTAAATGAATAAAAATACAAATAAACAGATGCAATTTTTGTATTATTTGTATTGTATTTCTATTTTTATATTTTTGTAGTATTCTAAAATAATTGAATTTGAGTTTTGGAAACAAATGCATATTTGGTAGTAACAGACTTGTTAGAACTGTGACTGTGAGTACTGGCCTCAAAAATTTTCAGTGACACACATTCCAGTGTAAGAAAAAAAACATGAGGTGGTTTACAGCAGGTCTCAGGGATGGGAGGGGACTTTTTGTGATCACTCAATCACAGAGATATCATGCATGCTATCGACCCAGACCTGCACAAGGCCTCTGTGTTTAAGTGGCCTCTGGCGGTGTGCACCATGGAGAGCGCCACTCAGTGCAATCCCATGCTTTAAAAGAGAGACACATTCAGAATATAATCACCTCCCACACATGAATTCCTTTCACTGCGTCTGCAAAAACACTGTCTGCTCTTTGTATTGGTTGTTTTTTACAAGGTTTCATTGGATTGTCATCAGACACAACACACACTCAAACGCGCACAAGCATGCACACAAATAGGAAGCAAAGTCAATTAAAAATTCATTTTTGAAAATCATATGTGGTATTAGCAGCAGGAATATTTGTAGTAGAAGTAGCGATGGTAGTAGTAATAACAATAGTAGTAGTACATAATTTTGAAAGTAGAAGTAGTAGCAAAGTTCACTGATTATATATCAGTGATAGTTGAAAAAGAGAAACACAAAAGTGAATTTCTATTGCTTTCAGCCATGAACTTGGTTTAGAAATGTAATGCAAGTGTTGTACATCCATGCTTTCACCGCCAAAGAGTTAATTTCCAAAATGCTGCAGTGCATAGACATTGTAGGGAAACAAAGAAAAAAAATACTTTAAGTTCATTTGTAGGTATCTCTAAAATATAGCAGAGCCAGTGTGTGAGAGCATAATAATATTTTCAGCAAGGGCATAACTTACCCACCATCCTTCAAAGAGCACCATAATTTTGAGTTATCAGTCATATTGTTAGACGCAGGTGTCACTAGCGGATGTCTCATTTCCAGAATTAAAAAACGTGACTACAGTTCCCTCTGACTTGTTTTTCTTTCATCATACATGGTGAAATGAAAGGAAATGGTAGACAAGGAAGAGTGAATGGAGGCTGGACAAGTATAAAAGAAACAAACCCTGCTCGATTTTAAAATATGGCTTTTGTCTGCAACCGTGACTTACACTGCAGCTGAGGAAGCGGGAGAGTGACAGTTTGAATTTCTAACATCATTTTATTAAAGCTGGTTGCCTCTGTACAGTCACATCTAAACATTAATGTACAAGTAAACAAAAAAACTCTTTACATGAAAAATTCATGAGAACACAAAACTGAAAAAAGGGCCATCATCACTCACTGTGCACAGAGAGCAGCTAAACTCACAGCAAACACTCCACAGTGGCCTGGCTGGGACCTGCAGACCTCCTTATCAGTCCCAGCCTTGATGATTTGATCTCCAACCGTAACGCAGCACCTCCACTGATGCACTGGTAGCTTTTTAGCAGATTGCCCAACTTCACACAAGTGCTCTCACACAGGCTAGACCACAAACTGACAGACACAGAGGGTAGCCTCATGTCTTTGCCTCCACAAATTGAACCCTAATTTCCACTAAGGTAGCTTCAAAGCTAGAGGAAATATTTTTGCATTGCTTGCCCAGTTGATTTATAAAATGGCTTCAGCAGGAAAACCTTCCTCCTCAGCCCACACTCATATAAAAGTGCCGTAGCAGGTTGAGGCCTGCAAGCCATGACCCTTGCAACAATGTAGACTTGGCCTCCATCAGACTCGCTGGCAGTCACAAAGAAATCCACAAGTGTCCTTTGTACATCCTCAATCACGCCACCTGGTGCACAAAGGATGATTACTTTGTGTCATAAAGTTGAGGCAACCAAATTTTTGGCATCCATAAGATTTCCTCTATATGGCAACTGAGGCAGCAGCCATTTCCACTTTGACAGTCTGACAGACACAATTTCCACAGCCTCGTCTGAAAAAAAAAAAAAATAGAAACAGCCTCCACAAACATTTCCAAGAGCATCATGTTGTCCACGTCTGACTGCATTAGAAGCCGCATTGACCCAAATGTTGACCTATTGCATAGCTGTAGGTCAACATATGGGTGGATTTTTTTTTTTTTGGCTGGAATTTTTTATCTCACCATGAATCCCTGAATTCAGGATGGAGAGGAAACCTTTCCAAAGACAAGGAACACAGCTGGTAGGGCTCCATCCCTGTTCTGCCAGCTGTAAAATCTACTCTTCATTTCCATTCATACCATTTCCCAGTTCATCCTGTATTATCCCTAAGCATCCTATAAAGCCCGCAACCTGCCAGGACCAGATTAGCAGTCTAAATGTTGAGGAGACAAAAAAGATCAAAGCACTAAAACTGGCCCCATGACTGAGGATATGCTGACCATCTCACCACAAGCCTCAATCAAAATCAAGATTACTGTGCTTGTCCTCAAGGAAAACCATGCCTAACTGCTTCTGCTGTAAAAATGTTTTCTATTAAAGCCCTCCTCTGACTGTCCCTCCCATTAGAATTTAGTTATTTAACCTATCACCCAATCCTTCACCCTCTCCTTCATAGAAAAGTATAAGAAGGGAAACAGATAAGTCAATGATAACAGAATGACCATTTTGTATTTATTTACATGATTTTTCTCCAGCAGTATCGATTTTTTTTTTTTGTTGTTGTTGTTCTTACCAGCAAAGCCATGACAGTCTTAGTGAATTAATCAGTGATGGGAAAATAATCTCGCGCCTTTCAAAGCTTGTGTTAAGCAAATCAGTCATCTAATCTAGCAAATATGAATTTCCACACTGAGACAGAGCATTAGACACAGAGTGAGAATTCAAACCTGAATCATAGTCCATGTTCAATATCAGTATTCCCTCCCAGAGCAGCTCCCAGAGTGAGGCACATTCTAATCTGCACTGGGGAAAACCCAAGCTACAAGCTGCCTAAGCTGCTCTGTTGCCTTCCTCAGCTCCAGTGGCAGGGGGTGGGGTGCTGTCTGCAGCACTCCCCTGAGCCCGCTGCCATACGCGGGCAGGCAAAGTGCCTGTGGCCCACATCCCTGCACTCAAAGGACTTCATGCTCCTTCCCCATCAAAACCCCAACACCTAATGATGCAAGAATGGGCAGAGAAGAATCAAGAAAGACTTGTTTTTGGCCCCAAGACCTCAAATCATTCTCTCCACCAGATAAAAAGAGCCTTTGACACCAGGAAAACTAAAGCTAAAGTATTTCTTGCTACTGCTCAGCCTGTAACCACATATTCTGGTGTTGCATCAGAGGTGAAGAGCTATAACAAGTACAAAGCAATAAGGTTAAGATTTGTTGCAAAAGTGGACCTTTAACGCTTTGAACGCTTTGCAGGTTTCCTTTAAAATTTCCCCTTACGTAGCTTCAAAATTAGAAAATTTTTTCCATATTATATAACATCACCAACATATTCTGCATCTACTGTCAGCTGATAGAAAAACCACTCATCAATTAGAAGCACAACAACATTATTCATTCAAGATGCAAGGAACAGTCTTATGGCAAAACTCTGAAGCCACAGCACATCCCTCTCAACATTATCCCCACCAAAAACTGACACCAACTTTCAAGCTAACAAACCAGCAAATGCACACTCCAGGGGACTGCTTCAGTCACGCAGAGGGGCAATAAAAGGCACTAAAGCAAAGCTAAAGCAACAAAAAGGCACGGAACAGTTTCTCACATAGTCTACTCACAGCATGCACAAAGAAATGAGAGATGATATAGATAAGGGACAGAGAGAGACTGAGGGAGTACAGCATGACCTGGAGAGAGATGATGGGAGGGAGGGAAAAGGGAGAGAGGGGAAAAGAGCAAGAGGGAAAAAAGGGGAAAAGAGAGAAAAAGATGGATGAAACAGGAAGAGAAAGATAGGGAAGAGATGGGAGAGGAGCAGGATGAGAGTGAGGATGGGAGAAAAAAAGGACAGATTTACAGAATGAAGGGAAGAGGAGACAAAATCGAGGAGATGTGGTAGGCAAAGGAGAAAAAGGAGGAGAAGGTGAGGCAGGAGACAAAGCAAAATCAAAGAGAGAGAGGAAATCAGTGAATGAAAGGTTGACTGATGGACTGACGCTGTCAACCTGTGTCACTTTGTCATAGTTTCTTCCCTCTCTCGCTCTCGCTCTCTCTCTTGCTCTCGCTCTCTCTCTCTCTCTCTCTTTCTCTCTCTCTCTCTCTCTCTCCATAGTAACAGTGGAGGAGTTGATAAAAAGTGCAAGACTGACATCTGGTGTTAGGAATAGCAATAGCAGCAGAAACATGCAGTTTGGTCCATAAGTATTTGGACAGTGACACAATATTCATAATTTTGCCCTTGTACACCATCAACAGTGGATTTGAAACAGAGTAATCAAGACGTGCAGACTTTCAGCTTTAATTTAAGGGGTTGATTTTCAGAGGCTCAAAAGTCATTGGACAAACTAAATATTACATATATAACTAAAATTATAAGGATTATAATCAATATTTGGAAGAAAATCCCTTGCAGTCTATGCCTCCCTGAGGTCTGAAACTCATGAACAACATCACCAAAACCTGAGTTTCCTCCCTTGAGACGCTCTGCCAAGCCTTTACTGCAGCTCCTTCAGCTGCTGCTGGTTTGTGGGTCTTTCTGCCTTCAGTTTGGTCTTCAGCAGGTGAAAAGCATGATGTGCTCTGCTTTGGGTCATGAGCTGTTTCTTTCATTCTCCAGATATTTTTCTTCCCATCATTTTGGTACAAGTTCATCTTTGCAAAGTCTAATCTGGCCTTCCCGTTCTCGAGTGACACCAGTGGTTTACACCTTGCTGGAAAGAATTCTTCAGTCATCTACTTTAGATGTCTTCTGTGATCTTCCAGGTCTATTGGTGTTGCTGAGTTTACCAGTGCATTCCTTCTTTTTCAGGATATACCAAAGCGTTGATCTGGTTACTCCTAAAGTTGTGGATATCTGATAGATTTCATTTGTCTTTTGAGCCTAATGATGTCTTCTTTACCTGCATAGACCCCTCTTTGGATCGTATGCTGAGGTTGCTGATAAAAAGCAACCAAATGCAAATGCAAACACTTGGAATGAACTCTGGGTCTTTCATTTCTTAATTTGTCATGGAGCAATAAGGGAAAAGGCCACACCTGGCCATGAAACTGTATCCAATTACTTTTGAGCCTCTGAAAATGGGGTAGCAATGTATAAAACTGGCTGTAATTCCTAAACAGTCAATGCCATATGTTCAACCCCTTAAATTAAAGCTGAAAGTCTGCACTTCAATCACATCTTGATACTCCATTTCAAATCCACTGTTGGTGCTGTACAAGGGCAAAATTTGGAATATTGTGTCGCTATCCAAATACTTATGGACCTAACTGTACATCAATTTCTCCACATTATTCTATTGTTTGGGTTATTCTGTCTCTCCCTTCCCCTGTTTTTCATTCTTTCATCTTTCCATTATTCGTCATCTTTCTCTCCTTTCCTCCCCTCCCTCTGCCTCCCTTTGATTCCACAGCAGCAGCTAGTTTCTGTTCTGAATCAAGGAACCTGGACGGCTGTCAGCCATATCTTGTTTGCCAAATCTGAGGTGTGAAATAGCGTCCTGATGAGAACATGTAATTCAGAATCTCACAGCAGGGACTAAATTCTGTCCTTGTAAAATTATCTGTGGGAATCCTTGACTCAAACTAAAAAAAAATCACTCCACACCGGTAATTAGTAATAACTGTGCAGATTTTCTGAGATTTTATTCCCGCGTCAAAACAAATTACCATTTCCTTTGTGCATTTAAGCTTAGTCTTTCCATGTTTGCACCTGCTGAGAAGAAACCTAAGATGTGCAGACACCTGGATTCACCAGCACAAATTACTTCACAGTGCTAGATGACGTACATCCCAAAAGAATTTAGTCACAAGGTGCCAGACCAATTACGACCTCAAGAAAATGGAAAATGAAATCCTCACACCTGCATGAATGCTCCCAAAATCAATTTAATTTGATCAAATTAATCTGTATCTGTAGTTAAGTAAACAAGTAACAATATTTATACAGTATGTACAATCCATCTGTGTAAAATGGGAGAAACATCAGGCAAAATACCACCATAAATCACTTGATGACTCTCTGGAGTGTCCATACATGTGTACAGACTTCATTTTTCTTTTCTTTTTTTTCCAGCACAATCACTTAACTATATTTTGGGGAAGGACATATCAATCCCCTGGTCATACCAATCCCATACATTTTGAAGTCTGGTATGCAGCCATTGCTTGAATCAGCAAAAACAGAGTTTTATTTATCATTTGTTTGGTTCAATGTGTTGTTTCAGTGACATCCAGGCCTTTGGAGCCAAGGTTGGAGAAAGGTCTTACAGCCATCCCATAATTTATCACACAGTGGCTTGAGTCAGTGGAAGCAGTTGTATGACACATAGCCTTTATTGCTGTCATTGACGACATCCTCCTCTGAGTCACTCACAGATAAATTACAAGGCATAAACGTACTTGAATTTCTTTTTCCCATTGCTGAGTTTTAGCATCATTTCTTGAAGTGCATCATGAAATCAAATGCTTGTCAAATTCCTGTCAGATAGCTTTCTGATTTGCTAGGACAACCAGATCAGCTTGGTGGAACTGACAATTCTGTGATTAGTCACAGAAAAAGCAGCACAAACTGTAACTGGCCACACAAAAAAACAAGTACTTCAGTGGGTGTTTATCCACACACTGTGCAACTTTAAAGGACGTCATCAAAGCTGCACAAATGTCACTTCACTGTATGGACCAAAATGTCAATTTAACAGGCAGGAAGTGTCGATTCTTCTACCGTTTAAAGCAAAACAATCAGATTAGCTGTACAAAAGTTATTGAGGGTTGAGGAATGTGTGAGCATTTTCACACCAGAGAGCATGACAGGCCCTATGTCTTTTTCATTAGTGGCTAAAATGTCAAAGCAGCATTTGACTTCTACTAGGGCGCACAGTTGGATAAAAGTTAATCAGAGTCATGGCACTGGCTCACATTCATCATCATAAGTCGTCCATTATTTAGTATATTTGCATATACTCTCACCAGTGGAAAAATAAGAAGCACCCCAGCAGCCCATACCACCTGAATGATGCAGTGGATATTACAATAATTGCAGTCCTAAGACTGAATCAGAGTGCCTTTATCTCGATAATAAGAGTCCACTTCAAAAAATATCCCCCGAACAAGCCATTTAGTCTCACATTCAGTGTTGTTTTTCTTTAAAAGAGGTAAAGAAAATCTGCAAATGATAATTGAGAGAGATAATTAAGAGAGAGAATGAAATGAGATGAGATAATTCCATTTGTTTCCAATGTGAATCAACTTGTTTCCAGAATTTAGTTGAATCAAGTGTCCTTTTATCAATCCTAGTGGGTTGATCTGCCTTATTCTGCCTTGTTTCAACAGATTTATACTTCTTCCCAGATTAATAATGAAAAAAAAATCCTCAAACAAGTGAAACTGCATTGGAAACTGTTATGCCCTATCAAGGGGTGTTAGGGTTAGGGTTCTTCCCGAAATCCCACACAGCCACAAAAACAAATAATCTCAATGTAAAGAAAGTGAATTTATTAACAATGTGAAAAGAAAGATAGCTTATAGTTCGATGATGTAGCTTCAGGGTGGACCAACATAACAAACAGACCACAAGAAAAAATAGATAAATAAATAAATAAAACTGGTAGTCCACCCGACCACCTGCAAAACAAGTTAACCAAAAACTACAAACTAAATATCAGGGTAGAAAGAGTGGCCAGCTGGGAGAAGAGGAAGATTGGGCCCAAGCACAGTGCAGACATCATCCATGCCATTTATATAGTCAATCGCCAATCGTCTTGGAGCAGCCAATCACCGTCAAGAGCTTGGAGCCAGTCCAATCACCTCCTCGTCCCCACACACACCAAAAACATCTCACAAGACTGCATGCAGGCAGACACACCCATGCCTGACACATACACAACCAATGTACAGAATTACAACCACAATCGTAACAGACTGCTTACCCTGTTTGAAGAAAAACAACATTTTAACACTGAATTTGGAATGAGATTACTTGATTACTAGATTACTTGAGGAGGATTTCCTGCAGAGTGGCCAGGCTATTTTATACTCCACATTTTTGCAGATAGTTGAAGGCATTTCAGGCTTGACACTCTCCTCTACATCCTTCAGTTCCTCCAACATGATGCACCAAACGGGTGTGTGGAAGGAACATAAATAACAACTTCCTTTACATGCTATATTAGTTGAGGTGTATATCTGAATTCCTCTGACTGTTCAAATTTACAGTTATACATAAAATGTGTATATTATGTATATAAACATGCCATTATGAATCTTTTGTGCTCACCATCACTACATATGTGCAGCTACACAAATGGTATCCATAAATATTTTTATTGCAATTTCTATTACAGATATTTATTGCCACAATCAAACAACAAACAAGAAGAGTTATTGAACACAGTAAATCATCTCTAAGGGCTGTGATGTCAACAGTTTACATTACACTGTGCATTCATCAATAAGTAAAGCTTATTTGCTAGAGAAAAGTGTTGCAAAGTAGTTTCTTTAAGGGTAGAAAATAAGGTCACTGAATGAGGTGAACTATTCAAATTTAAAATGTATTTTTTTAAATTAGATGTCCTGTTGGTAAAAGTGTTTTTATTCTGTCACTCAAGTGTTGACTTACATTATATTATTATTGTTATTATTATTACATTATATTACATTGGGCAGGTAAAAGTGGTTCAGGTGACTTAGGTGCATAGTCTGTCCTTACAACATGCTTGTTTCAAATCTTAACCTGTTTGTCTTCACTGTCCACTAAAAGGACAAATGGCAAAATATTTCAAAATTTAAAAAAAAAAGCATGTCAACGCTCTATTGTTAAGCTAAAACTATTTTTTCTTTGTTCCTGAAAATTTAGAATTTTTCATGCAAGGATTTCACCCAGTATCAACAATATGTTGAGTCAAAAAGTGGACCCTGACATTTTTTTTTTTTTTTGCTTGTGTAAAAAGCACAAACCTATGTAGTCCCAAAACTAGACAGGCAGATGTGCCGAAAATGACACATCTCATAATGCTGTGCTCAGCAGCAACTGCTGGCCTCCGGCCCCTGCTTCTCCCCTCCGGGCCACAAGGGGGCGCTATTGATCTTGGTGGTCTGGCCCTTGGCCGCCGTCCCCTCGCCCTGCATCCCACCTCCCTCGCTGGCCAGACGCTTGTGGATCTCAGAGGCCATGGTGAGGAAAGCCCTCTCCACATTATCCGAGCTCTTAGCACTTGTCTCCATGAAGGGGATGTGGAGCGACGAGGCCAGATCCTGCAGGGAGGAAGCAGGAGGGAGGGGGAAACTCTCATTTTGTTTCAGACTACAAGGTTCATGTCTTAAATACAAGCTTCCACTGACAGCCATCTACTGAAAAGTTGAGGTGCCAGATAAGCATCAAGCCCATCCAGTTGGGCGTGTCAGAGCCATCTGATTCAACCAGCAGCAGCAGACTTTTTACTGCAGGAAATAGGCAGTATTCCCCCTTAAATGGATATAATCTGATTCTGTGTCAATAATCTGGCATCAGTAAATTAAGAGTTTCCTTTCAAAATGAGACAAACACTTTAAAAAAACACATACCAAACTTACACACTTACACATGCTAAGAACATACTGATAACAATGATAAACGATCAGTCTTTAAAGGTAAACGGCACGTAATTTCAATCTTCACTGACTAAATGAGAAGTCGCCATCAAGACTTTCGTGTGTGTTTCACACACAATATATACATACATACACACACACACACACACACCCACATACAGTACATATATACAGTATATATACATATGTATAGGATAAGATGTAAAAATATGTATGTATGTATGTATGTATGTCTGTGTGTGTGTGTGTGTGTGTGTGTGTGTGTGTGTGTGAGTATATGTTTTGTCCCACCCCAATATCCTGTTATAACAGAAAATATCTGAAGTCAAGGAAGTCTGATAATATTATATGGGTAATTTAAACTTCAGGAAATCAGTTCTTCAGACATCAGTTTGAAACACTATTGTGTTATTGCATGCAGCAGCTCATGATCAGACGGAGGCAGCGTCGATGCTGGGAAGGCAGGCTTGTGACAGGAGTGCTGCTAGTTCACATCCCCAAACAGAGTATGTAGGCAGTGTGGGCGCGCAGAGTGGCCCGGTGTGTACCTGAGCAGTGGCACAGTCCACCACTTTCTTACTAACGAGGTCCGACTTGTTTCCCACCAGCAGCCTGGAGACGTTCTCACAGGCGTAACGCTCAATCTCCTCCAGCCACTGCTTCACATTGTTGAAGGACTCCTGAGGACAAATGTTAGTGTTTGAAAACAGCTGTTCATCCATACAGTGTTCTTGCTGATCAGCATGTGGATGCTCGTGACACACACACGCACACACACACACACACACACACACATACATACACGTACCTGCTCGGTGACATCATACACAATGATAATGCCGTGAGCTCCTCTGTAGTAGCTGGAGGTGATGGTTCGAAACCTCTCCTGGCCTGCTGTGTCCCACTGGAAGAACATATAATGAGCCATTCTGAGACATTCAGCATATCAGTATATCGGCATGACATCAGTATCAGCTTATATCAGCTTAAGAAATGAAATATCGGTAATGGACTTAAATGAAGAGTTCTGTTGATATGACATGCCGATATGTGAAATAGGACAAACCTGCCCTGACTGTGACTGTCAGGACTGTATCAGGCAGAGCATCTCTCAAGTCTGTGTCAGTAGGATAAAGCTTTCAGTTTTCTTTGAAAGAAAATGTTCTATAAAATAAATGTGGCATGTTTTAGATAACCTACATCGGAGTAGTTTTCTTATTTTGCCAGGGGAATGTGTACATTTTGAAAAAACTTTGTATTTTATGTCTGCATCTGCCAGTGGGCCTTCACAATAACAGCAGGCATAATAAAATGTTAATTCCACTACAGGAGAGACTTGATGTTCTCTGCAATTAGGTGGAAAAAATATGCTATATTGGTGTCGGTATCAGCATCAGCCAAAAGAGTTGGAAAATATCGGAAATAACTCCAATATTGCACATCCCATATATATATATATATATATATATATATATATATATAGATCGATAGATAGATAGATAGATAG
>OMLB01039266.1:121360-142589 GCA_900302555.1 Myripristis jacobus | reverse complement strand
AACTCCTACTTTCCTCCAGAATATACCTTTCGTATGAATATTTTGCAAAACGCCTCTTTGTGGCAGCTTCGTGCTGATATCTGAAACCCTTCATGACATCTAATATTCAAATAAATTGACATAATTTTGGTTTGTGGCATGGCTGACAAAACGAAAAAGATCCACGCACGCCAAACCCACCAAACACAACTACAATGCAGTAAGACAGTAACATGTCTCATAAAACTATAGGCCCAGATTTACTAAACCCTTTGAAGGTGTGTAAAAATAGACATAAGTCATAATCCTGACAACATTTTAGTACCTACCAATGGTTTTAGTAAAACTGGAAATCAGTCATCAGAGATTTTTTAAAAATCTTCCAGGCATGATGTTGGGATTAGATGTTTCTGTATTGCATAAATCAAAGATTTTTAACAACTTTAACAACTTTTTAGAATTTATATCCACCACTGAAGCACTGTAGGATTTCATTTTAAGGTTTTGTCCATCAACAGACTACGCGTTTCACATAATGAGAACCAAGTGGGAGGTGGAGTGCAACAGACACACACATACACACACACACACACAACCACGAAAACAAAACACAGTTATGTAGATCACAAGTCGATGACGTGGTCGGCTGGACGCTGGCATGGCAGATTCAGGTTGCTTATTCCAATAATGCAATAATCTGATTGGGAGATGAGATGCGGTGCAAATTCAAACAAGAGAACAAATCAAAAACGACACCCAGAATTTGAGCACATACAGGCGAACAACTGTCACCTGTCTTGACGTAGAGACAGCTCCTTGTTAGACATCCTGCCCTTGATGATGTTGTAAATTTGTTGGATGTAACCCCTTTGTAATCACCAACATTTTGATTAATAACTCTATTTACACATTTCTGTCAGTAACTGTAACAGATTGTTTTGTAAAGTATTTAAGTGTAAACACCCTTTGTGCAGGTGTGATGTATAGTGATGTGTACCTATGGATATGGAGTGTTGCTATAAACAGAACCTGCTTAGTTTTTAACCAGCATGAATGAAAAACATGGTGTTGCCAGGAGACTATGAGTGCCATACCACAGACCACATTGCCCAACCAGATTGAAGCAACCACAGAAATCAAGTTATCTCAATCAGTCACTCACAAGGAGTTGGTGATTGATCAGAGCTGCAATGTCTCAGTCTCCAAAGATTTGGAGACACTGACAAACTTGATGCAGCAGCAAGCAGAGCAAGAAGATGCACATGTGGGAGTGGAGGCTGGTGTTTCTCACAGTTGCAGTGAAAACCACAATTTTCTGTAGAAGACTGACACCTCAGTCTGCACTGACTCAAACAGGAGCTGTGCAGTTTCCCTGGGAGCTTTCACCATCTGCTGGCTGAGATGAAAGTCTCCCTGTTGTGGCTGTTGGTGTTATTCATCAGGTGGAGATTTTGAAAATGTCAGGATGCTGATGGGAGTCACATTCACCCTCAGAGCTTCATTTTGTTTGCTGTCTCCAGTGATGCTGTGAGACTGTCCTCCAGCAAGAAAATGACCCCACTGGGTGTTTCTATAGCAGCTTATTAAAATGTATAGTTACATTATAAAGTTAAGTGACTTCTAGCAGTTCTGCAAATGCCAACACCGTGGTGTAGTATTAAGGCAGCAACAAAATCAGTGCAAGGACGCTGTTGGGGTGGTGCATCTTTCACTCAGCTGAGTTCAAATCCAAACGAGAGCAGTGTTCATTTATTGGTGGCTCAAACTGATATTTGCTACTAAAGATTAGTGAACGTCAACTAATGTTTAGTAATGCTGACCTTTTCCTAACCTTAACCATGATGACAAACCTCTCCTAACCTTAACCAAGTATAGGTCACTCAGGAAACGCTCCTTTGGAATAAACAAACTATGCAGTTGTTTGGGTTGGAGGACTTGCCGGAAGGTTAAAACTGCTGCATTTTAAGAAAATTATTGTCAAAAAAAGCCATAACCATAGGTGTATATATATGTGTTTGTGTGTGTGTGTGTGTGTGTGTGTGTGTGTGTGTGTCAAATTTAGCTATACTTTCATTGGGCAAAGGTTTGTGGACGTCTTTTGTCCTGACCACAAGTGAAAGACATTTTTATGAGATGTTTTATGTTTGTTTGTTTGTTTGTTTGTTTGTTTGTCTGTCTGCCCATCTGTTTGTTTGTTAAGTTTGTCATGCATATCTTGAATGCAACTAAAACCAAAGAACCAAAGGAATGGTTATTTAACAAAAAAGTTGATTTGGGGAGGATTTGCAAACAAACAAACAAACAAATAAGATACTTTGTTGACAATGGATGTCAAGCTAGTCTAGCCTGCAGATTTTCACTTCACCTGATTAATCAATAAATCAATCTATCTTGCAACACTTTTCACCTGAGTGCTACATGCACATTTTAGGCTAAATGTACCTCACTAATTTCTTCTAGTAGAAGGCATTTTATTCATGTTTGGTTTTTTAAAAGTCTTCATTAAACATTTGATTGGGAATTAGGCAGGATTTCCCAGTTTCTGGGAATTTCCAAGTTTGGGATCAATAAAGTAAATCTATCTAGAACCTACCACCTTTTTTTTTTTTTTTTAACTCCCATAGAGGAAATTCAGTTATCAAAAACACACTTTATGAACAGCACAGTAACATCAGTAATTACAAAGCACAACATGGACAATAATTATACAGAGTAAAACAAACAAACAAACAAAAAAAAAAACAAAACAATAATGACGTCCCTCCTTATGAGAGTGTGTAAAAAGCTAACAGTCTATCTACAGAAATCAAATTATCTCCAAGAGCTACAATTAGGTTTATGATCACCTTAACCTTCCTATCTATCTGCATTTCTTCACTGAAGAACTGGACAGCTCCAGGGACAAAAAACCTCCCTAACCTGAAAACAATTAAAATAAACTAAAAAGCAATTAAATAAATTTCGATCCATTATACTCTTCTCACCTTCTCAAAAGTCTATCTGAATTTAATATACCTTTATTTGACAAAATATGAGGATGAATAAACAATTTGAATCAATGTAATTAATTAAAGCCAAACAAGGCCCGCATAAGGGCCCTCATGCCCTTATGAGGTGTGTTGGGACATTTACACCATGTAAACACACAGCATGCTGCAAAATGCACCAAAACTAACCAAAAGGTACATAGAAATGATGCAATATATTTTGAATGACCAAACTGCCAACACCTTACATAAATAATGTCTATTTCCAGCGTCCAGATGTCATTTATATTTACACATACTGTAGTTTGGGCCACACTAATCTGAACAGCAGAGGGCGCCACTGTGGGCAGGGCTCCTGACCTCTTTACAAACACACTGAGGTCCCCTGGCTGTTCAAAGCAGCCTTCAAATTTCTGATTTTTCATTGTAAACTTGTATGACTCAGTGTCAGCGCCATAGCCACATGAGAAGTGGGTTGCCAATTTTCAAAGCGATCCGACTCGTTTTTCAGCAATTGCAGATTTAAATCACACTTTTCTATTCGCCATTTAGGTCAGCACAAGTGGAAGTTTATGTGTGTAAAATATCAGCTCGATATCTGATGTAGCCTGTTAGAAAAAAAAAACAGTTTAAGTTTTGTGCTGTTTTGGGCCCCATTCAGAGTTTATAATGGGTGTTTATTGCGTGGCGTTAGTGGGTGACATCATCGTCAAAGTGGAAAAAACATCTAAAAATATTCTCTTTAACTTGCTCAAACGCCCAAAAATTTCACTCCACATCCATAACTTTGGTAAAGTGATAAGAAAATTTGTTCTGCTTCTGAATATCTCACTACAAAATGAAAAAGGCTTAAACTGTTGGCAGTGTGAGCATCAAAGCGGCAGGAGTGCCAGCTCTGCCTCACAGACTTTCATAATAACTGAAACCCCAAATATTTGCACAATTTGCCAGTCAAAGCCTTATGTTTCTGCTGTTACATTTTATTTCCCATTAGCAGTTACTGTGTATTAGAATTACATTTTATGAAATGTCCTGTATAAGTATATTTTCTACCTTCAATGTCATAATAATGTTCCTGACCTACAGTACAATATGGCTTAAGGAGTTTACATTGTGTCTATGGTGCTAAGGAGGCCAATCAATATTATTTAGGCTGCAACAGGGATTTAGAGTGTGGCTCTGGATTCCCTCAAATTTTTTGATCCGGGAGAGAAGAGGCGTGTGACCCTGAGGTGAAGACTGAGGCAGAGGCTGGTGTGAGACAGCCCGTCTGACGGCACATTATCTGTCCGGTCAGAGTGGAGCACAGGTGAGCCGTGGCCACCACACTTTACACCTCCGTCTCCCCTCAAACCACCTCTCTCTCTCTCTCTCTCTCTCTCTCTCACCTCTGTGCCAAGGCCGGGTCGGTGCAACACTTCGACACCCCGTCTCCTCTCAGCAATTTGTCGCCAACATCTGAGGAGTTAACCTGTAAGCGCATGGTTAATCTTCTCTAAGAGTCCCCAAACAGCGACGCTTCAAAGCGCAGCCACTTCTCAGCTCCTTCCCAAACCGAGTGGAGCGCACTCTGGAGATGGAGCTGTCAGTTCTGGCCAAGAAGCTGTGGTGCGTCCGAAAACAGCTCATCCTCCTCCTCACTCCGCTTATCTTCCTGCCTTTACTTTTTGCTCTGCCAGAGAAGGTAAGCTGTTTCATATGTAACATATTGCTATCTCACACACTGCTTTGCGCGCTTAAAAACTGCCCCAGCACAACTTTTCCTGAGCTGTTCCGTGCGCACCCAGACAAAATGCATGAATCCATTTGAATTTTTATATCGCTTTAGTGTCTTCGTGAATAAACAAATCTTACATGGACCTCATTGTTTAATTTATTGTTAATATTAACATCTTTGAGTTTCAGATCTTTTTGTAGGCAGAGGCCAGGGCTGCTAAGAAAAAACCCTGCTGTGCCTATTAAGAACATTAAATTTGTCATGGGCACATTTAACTTTTTTATATTCCACTCTTTTTGCAACATGGAGCTTTTTGTGCATTTTCTTTACATCCGTCTGAGAGCACTTGCTTTATGTTTTTTTATTGGCTTGGAGAGTTTCTGCTAATGTTGCTGTTGCTTTAAATTTTGAGTCTAATTGAGGGGTGTACACTGCATACCATGCAGCTGAGCAGGTAAGCTGGGTGTGAAAGTGGCTCAAACCAAATTCTTCCTGAATTCTTGATCAAGCGTGGTTCCTTATTCTGTCCATTAAGACCTTAAAGGTGTCAGAAACACAGCTTTGTGTGTCTGGCATTATAGAATGCAAAACAAACCTCAATCAGTTATTTCAAATATTTCAGCTGAGTTACAGGGATTTAAGCCACCTGCAACGCTGCTGAAGAAGGCACACAATGAATTTTGCATATATTTGTATTTTTGCATATTGTCCTCCACCAGAAAACTGATAAAATTCTACCTTTTAATAAAGTTTATAATGTTCAGTTTTTGTTGATATTGTGGGGAATGTGCAGATTTAATTCTATGTTTATTACTGAGGATGTAGCTTGCAGAGGTCTTGCACTGGACTACGTTACACTGAGAGGTGTTTCTAATTTTTTGTCCTCCCCTTTTACACACATGAGAGGGGACAGAAACCTCAATAAAATGCAGTCCAGTCCAACAGCAGCACTAACTATGAGCTCAATGCCAAACATGGAACTGAATGAACACCTCTATTACTGTGACAAAAAGAAAACCTGTGCATTATAGGCAGCAGAAAAGGAAACTTTATGGCAGAACAGTTGTATTGGATTGCATTAGCTTGTACAGGTGGACCTAATAAAGTGGCCACTGAGTGTATGCATGTATATGTTTATATATATAAGAACTTTGTAACAACTTGTGAGGGCTCATGAGGCCTCAGCAGGAGTGTGACCACAGGTGGGCCGAGCTGACGCAGGGCAAAGATGGACAGACTAAATAAACAGACACATATTGTCACTGAGCTTTCATTATCCAACTAAAGCCTTTTTTAAACCATTACCTTTATTAACCATACCAATACCTGTTAATGTACAAGGTACATAGCAATCTGGCTCTTTGCCCACCTCTAAAAAGTTGATGTTATGACAGTCTCAGGGAACCACGGGGGTGCAGCAGCGACACTGAGAATGGGGGAAAAATTTTAAGTTTGCCTGAGTGTCTTAAGAAAATAGCTCATTAGTGGTACATAGTGTTTACATTTGAACTAAAAGAGAATCTTAAATTAAACCAGACATTAAACCAGCCACCAAGCATTGTCATTACATTTATACCATGCAGTGTTCCCTGCTCTGAATACATTTATTTATACTCAGACGTGCGTATTGTGAACATACTGGTGCTTGTAAATGCACATACTGACACAAACATGCATTCACATTCACTCTCTCTCTCTCCATCTCTCTGTGATGCCGTTGCTGCTCCATTTACGCCCATGTGTTGCTTGTCTTTCAGGAGGGAAAATGTCTCTATGTGGTGCTTCTGATGGCAATGTTTTGGTGCACAGAGGCCCTTCCTCTGGCTGTCACCGCGATGCTCCCGGTCTGCCTCTTTCCAACTCTGGGAATTCTTCCATCCAAAAAGGTCTGCCCTCAGTACTTCCTTGATACCAATTTCCTCTTTCTAAGCGGCTTGATTATGGCATCAGCTATCGAGGAATGGGGCCTGCACCGCAGAATAGCCCTGAAGGTCCTTAAAATTGTTGGAGTGAAGCCAGCCTGGTGAGAAAACGTTTTAAACTCTTTTAGCGGAGCATTTAGGCAAGAGCGATCTTTTTTTTCCAGTGTGCAATCGTTATAAAGTTTAGTGTAAGCAGAAACCACGCTTATTCACACTGTGTCACCTTATTTTCCCATGCAGGCTTATACTGGGAATGATGTTCACCGCGTCGTTTCTGTCCATGTGGCTTAGCAACACTGCCACCACAGCAATGATGCTCCCCATTGCCAATGCCATCCTGGAGAGCCTGTTTGGAGACCTCGAGGTCCTGAAACAGAAGTGCAAGTGCATTTCGGATCCTGAGAATGATATGATAAATGGTAAATCATGTTTTTTTTGTTGTTGTTTTTTAACCACAATTAACAAAGAATCAGACACAAGTTGTCCTAACACTGCTGCATCACACTCTTTTTCTGTGAGTACCCTCTTTCTCCAGAGTGTAACTACTAACGTAAAAGCCACAGCATGTTACTGTAAGGCAGGATCAGCTTGCTGTAAAAATGTATCCACGCCTCAGTTTTACAAAATTTTTCCACTTTGACACCAAAGATGGATGTTGCATTCCTTTAACCTTGTCTGCACGAGCCTTTAATGTGTAACCCAGGATGCGACCTTTCCACCACCTCTTGTTCTGAAACACACTGAGTTCCTGAATGCAGAGTTAGTCAGTATACAAGTAATTGATTGATGATTGATGACGCTGCGCCTCCAAGTCATACATTAAAAATCAAAGGTCTTCAAACGAGCCCCTTGAAGACGCTGAAACTCATAATTTGACCCATGTCTATACACTACAAAAATCACTTACCTCTTTGTTTAATTTCATGGCTGTTTGTAGGCCTGACACAACCACTTGGCTTTGATTTCTTGCAGGTCAGTCTACTGTAAACCTGCAGACAGTTCACTCACTGCCCATGGAAAAACAAATGCTCTCAATAGAGGGGTAAGTTACACAGAAATTTCACTCATTGTTTGAAATTTACCAAGCAACGTGATATTATTACCTGAAAATCTATATCAGATGTTGTGTTGATGTGTTCTTTACAGCTTGCTCCTCTAGTTAACGCCTTCACATCTTAAACTCTACAGATTGCAGTTAACGCCAACTCGGTGCTCATGTAATCACACACTATGTCTGTTAAATGAACACAAACTGTCGATAAACAAATCTCTTCAAAACTTCAAAAGGATGGATGGGACAGATGAGAGTGAGGGGAGGACGGCGGAGGAAATTCAGGCAGAGGCGGAGTATCAGATGAAGGTGTGGAAGGGATTCCTGATCTGTATCCCTTATGCAGCCAGTATCGGAGGGACTGCGACTCTAACAGGCACCGCGCCGAACCTCATCTTCATCGGACAGCTGAAAAGGTAAAAGGAATGAGGTGACTCAACTGGCAAAGAGCAAACTATTTCCACTGCATAAAAAAAAACAACAACAACAAAAAAAAACGTTTGACCTCTGTTGACAGTTACTTTCCAGATTGTGACCTTATCAACTTTGGTTCTTGGTTTGCGTTTGCCTTCCCCCTCATGGTTCTCTTCCTGTTTGTGGGATGGATATGGATCGCGTTTCTCTATGGGGGCCTGAACACACGGTATGGTAGTGCCAGACATTTACTCCATGTAGATAAACTGACTGATGGATTTCTGAATAGATGTTTCTGTTGTTATCTGTTACAAAGAGTTTGTATTCAGTGCCATCAATCATGGCTAGGGTTTAAATTTCATATAAAAAATATTACATTTATACATATATTACAGGTCATTTAGCCATACTCATACAGTCCACTTCTGTACTAACAATTCTTCTGTCAGGGCAGGTGATAAATAAAAAAGTCATGTTTGATTTTTGTTTGTGGTATAGTGATCATAATTTTCATTTTTCATTTCTCTCTCTGTTTCTTGAAATCCTTGACACACCATTTCCATTCTGTATCTGTATTGGGGGTTTTTCCCCTCTTCTTATCTCCATGCAGATTGTGCTTCAAGAAGCAGGACAGACTAGCACAAGCAGAGGCCAGAGCCAAGGCTGTGATAGACGAAGACTACAGGAAACTCGGCCCCATAAAGTGAGGACCCGTGTGTGTCTTCAAATTTCACGCAATAGAGGCTGAATGAATGCATTTGTGTCGCAGAACTCCTCACTGACATTTGTTTTCTTCACGTGCGCTATTGTGTTGCAGTTTTGCCGAGGGATCCATCTCTTTCTTTTTCGTTCTGTTCGCTGTTCTGCTGTTCACCAGGGATCCCAAATTTGTCACTGGCTGGTCCGTGTTTTTCAACAAAGGGTGAGGAAGTCGTGCTTGATGGAAACATACAGTAGTTAAATATCAGTGGATTTTTTTTTTTTTTTTGGGAAGGTTCAGTCATCCAGGTCATGTTTACCCAAGGAGGGTTGAATCGAGGGCAGCTGGACTTGTTTGTCGATTCTTGCAGGCGTTTCGCTTCTCGTCCAAGAGGCTTCTTCGGTTCTGGCCTCGTGGTTTCCACTGCCTCCCTGGTGGAGGACGCATGGAAGCAACGCGGTCACATCAGAGGACACCGTGGTTTCATCCGGGTCCAGTTTCAATCCTCAAACCTGGTTGACAAAGTCCATGGAGTTGTGAACATGGCAGCTGAATCTTTGGCAATGCTGCACGAAACTGAGTTGATTCTGCTGATAACGGGTTGAGAACTGAAGAGGCGTCTTGGATGAGAACTGAAACGTGTCTAAGAACCGACGCACAAGCCCAATTGCCCTCAATTCAACTCTCCTTGGTTAAATAACCGTACTTTGCTTGTTACGTTTGCTTGAAATCGTTATAGAGTTTTAAAATTTGGTGCAAAGTGTGTGTGTGTTCAGTTACACTAATTAATGCTGTCTCCTTATTGTCTCACAGGTACGTTTCGGATGCGGTCACAGGTGTGATCATCGTTTCGATACTGTTCTTCTTCCCCTCTCAGAAACCTTCTTTCAGCTGGTGGTTCAACCCTCAAGGTCAGTGTGGCAGACTTTACAAACATCATAATGTCTCGGTGTATTACAATAACAGTATAGGGAGCAAAGCTTTGACCGCTCAGGAACTTGATCGGGCAAAAGAGTCAGAGCTTTTGCCCCTAATAAAATATTGAAATATTTGAAGTTGTTGTCTACTGTATCCCTTTTTCTTTTTGCTCATATCCAGCACCTGGCCTTAATAGTTTGGATATGCTCATGATTATAATACAGTGTTGTTGTTTTTTTAGAAAGCACTCAGATGTATTCTAATTTATGATGTCAACTAAAATCAAATCAGTTAATATGTTTTACTGGTATTAGAATTGCACTGCTCTTCCAGTGCAACACAAGAGAACCAATTAGAAGCTTTTTAATTATGTTTCAGAATGATATCCAGCCAGTCTAAAGTTAATGTTGGTAAGAAAATAATCTGTACAGTTAAAATACATTTAGTCTGTGGCTAGAGATTGTGCGGCAGCTATTGCAGAGTATTGGAAATATGCTGAGGAATGTTGGTGATGCAGATTAGAAAGTCTGAGAAGTTTCCCGTCAGGAGCAGAGACTGTGGTCCCTTGTTTCTGTGATTATAGTAATCTCTCAGAACTGCGTTGCCACACTTGGAGGTTTTTGCTTGTGTTTGTGTGTGTGTCCGTGCACATGTGTGCGCGGATGTGTGTTTGTGTGTGTTGTTGTCGACGGTGTGTGTGTGTGTGACTGTGTACACTATGTTCAGCTGGTCAAACAAACCACTGGACTTAGAGGCAAGAGAACAAAAATAAACAAATCATTGGGTTCTTTTTACCCTTTCAGGAAATGTGGGCAATTTTTAAGCCTAATAATTTTTAGGTTCTAATGCTGGCACATACATTTTTTCTAATTCTGCCAAAGGATTGGACAGTTAAACTAGCTGGTAAAGATTTAGTTTTGATTGGTTGCAAGTTGTAAACAAAACGCAGCTAAATGGAGAAAGTGAAAAAAACAAAGTTGAAATTGAAGTGCAGTTACATCTGCGGAAAGCTCAGGAGCACACACACATTTCGATTTTGACACTGGACCGAAACACAGAGAACAAAATCAAAACATGCATCACTCTAGCAACTTTTTTTACAAACAGTTCTCAGCACTGAAACGTCAGGGCTTCATGTCGTATTGTAATTTTAATTTGCATGTTTAAACACATTCAGTAACACTCTTGAAGACTTTGGCCAGTGTATAATTTAACTCAGGTGTTTCTGCCTTTATTGAAATGAATTTGATTTTACATGTATGGTTTATTCAGTGTCTAATAACGGCGCATATCACATCCACAAATGTTTCTCCTCAGCTTCAAATGCTCCTTATGTTCCTCTCTTATCTTGGAAGAAAGCCCAGGACTGTGTGCCGTGGAACATCATTCTGCTCCTCGGTGGAGGCTTCGCCATGGCCAAAGGCTGTGAGGTACATTTGTTTCGGCTTGTTCAGATTGGCACAGATCAAACCAATGCACTACATTTAGATCTTGTTTACCAAAGTCCTACGATAATAATGTGCATTTCCACCCCTGTATTGGATGCCCTCTGTTCTGCACTGCTTTGGACGGTTCTTAGCTTTGTGTCATTATGTATTATTTATGATTTCGGCGGTGACCTTTGACCTGCTTTCGTGTCATTCTGCAGGAGTCTGGACTCGCCTCCTGGATCGGAGGCCACCTCGAGCCTCTGGCCCAGGTCCCTCCTGCTGCAGCTGTGATGCTGATCACAGCCTTCCTGGCCTGTTTCACTGAATTCGCCAGCAACACTGCCACAATCATCATATTCTTACCTGTCATCGCTGAACTGGTGAGAGCTTGCTGTTTGTCTCCAGTACACAACAGCTGTGCAGTCAGGCTGATTTTAGGTACCTTTGCAGCTTTAATATTAATCTTATTGTCTCTGCCGGTTGGAGAACTAGAGGGGATCATCCGTTTGGTCTGTCAGCAGCTGGTCTCACATGCTACCTGGTCTATCAGTGTAATATTTTTTGTGCACATTTAAAACTGTATGATCAAGGAGCTCTTGTGGTTGTGATGATTCAAAACCTTTGAAAAACATGTTTTATACTGCAATGGAGCGCTAACTCCTCAGCTTTTTTTTTCACCCAAGTGCAAGCATGTAAGAACGTGAGTTAAACTTGCTGGAGATCTGCTCTCTAAAGAGTGCACGGCTCTAGTTTATGAACTGATTTTGGCATGACTCCATCTTGAGTCCCAATTTTTTGGCATTTGGTTTAGGCAACTGAGAAAAGAAGTAGAAGTGAAAACAAAGTAGAAAAACAAGTAGAAACAAGTAGTCAATAGGCGTATGCAACTCCAATTTCTGCACTCCTGTCTGGTAATTGAAATAATAGGCTACTTCAGTCAGAATTATTATCAGGAGTTGTCAGTTTATACGCCATCATGTAAACAGCCTAAAAGATTTGCCTATTGCTTTTCTCACATATTGTAATTGTAGCACCGCTGCACTCATTTAAATGTGCAAACGATTAATTGAATACAGCCTTTTTATTCAAAGAAAACCATCTAAGGAACATAAATGACAGGTTTGTTGTAACTGCACTTTTATTGTGTGAATGTCCTCCAAAATATGACATCAACTTCATTACGCACAGAAAACACAGATGCAGCTTTCACCATCATCACAAATGCATCTTAGAAAAGGGACACATTTGTGCAGTGTGTGTCTGTGTTTGTGTGTGTCAGAGTCCATTAGAGAAACCAAAAAAAGATTCATGATTAGAATGTTTCCTAAAAAATGCCGAAATGTTAAAGTGTTATAATGCACTGGCATTTCCAGATGTTTTAAAATATAGTTCACCCTGATGTGTAACAAGTCATCAGATATGTGGAATATAATGGGTGTAAAGGAGAGAAGCCCATACACTCCTCACATTAAGGATGACTTGAAACTTGATTGTGATCATGTTTTGATGAAGCTTTGCAGAGTGCAGATATGTTGGTGTTAGTCGACCTTCGCTGTGCATGAGCACCGTTCCAAATCATGCATGTGGCTCACGTGTCATGTGACTCAGTCACACGATGAGGTCACATGGACCCAACATGTATCATCAACAGGTAGACAAATAGGTTGACAAATCCATGACTTATAATAGACAAACGGGGAAATATGAAATGTAACATGTTCAGTGAAGATGACAGCGCTGACCGAGGAGGGCTGATCAGCTGTCACAATCTCTTCTTCTACAAGTACTAAAAAGTCATAAGGAACTGGACTTGTCATTGCCCTACAAACTGAAACACACTTTGCACGACCTTCTAGTTAGTCAAAGAGTTCACAGGCTTGTTAAACTCCTGCAATAAATGTTGTATATGTTTGGATGCCTGTTGGACATTAACTGCTGTTGTTAGTAATCATTATCTGACTGTTTGTGCATGGCATTGGTGCCTATGCTGCAGTGTTGTGAGGGCTACTCCCTTCACAGCATGTTGAACAGATCTGATAAGTGTATTCTGCTCTGTTCTGATTGATCCACTTGATTCCTATATGCACTGGTGCCTTCTACAAGAAAACCTCAGCCAGATCATCTGTCACCACTATGGAATCACATTCTGTAGTGCACCGCTCTGTGTCTGTGGTGGTGATTATACCCTGCCTTCAGAAATATTTTGCATGTTTGTCTTTACAGGCTCTGCGTGTTTCTGTGAATCCTCTCTATTTCATGATGCCAGCAACAGTCGGATGTTCGTTCGCCTTCATGCTGCCAGTGTCTACGCCACCCAACTCCATCGCCTTCGCATCGGGACATCTTATGGTGAAAGATATGGTGAGCTCTTTCCATCAAAACTTAAAAGAACTGTAGAAGAAGTGACACCAAAGTGTTTTTACATATTACTGTGAAAACAGCAGTATGAGCTCTATTCCTGTCTTTTTGCTTTGCATCTTCTCAGGTGAAAACTGGCTTTGTCATGAACATTTTGGGCGTCCTGTCGGTCTCCCTGGCCATGAACACGTGGGGCATCGCCATGTTCAACTTGCACACTCTCCCGGAATGGGCTCAACACACCAACGTGTCCAGTGTCGTCAGCGCCATGCACATCCCAGCTGTCAACGCTACGCTCTGACTCACTCAGTCTCAAAAACAATGATAAAGAAGTGTCAGTATGTTGCATAAAGTGTTAACAGGGTCACAAGTGAATGTGGACAGGTGTGCTCTGCATATCATGAAGATGGTAGAGGGGTTTTGGAGCTTGAGCTGTTAACTGTTGTCATGCATTTAATGAGCGTATGCTCAACTATCCTTTTTTTTCTGTTTTGTCATGAGGATTGCAGCCCATCTGCCTTCTGACTCGTGCTGTGAACTATTAGTTTTGGCAGAGAGGAGCTTACACTCCTGACACTTCAAGAATGCAGAGTTTAAAAACACGATGGGGCTACATTATTTTACAGTCTTCCCTCATGAAACTGGACAGGAGAACATTTAACCCTACTGTGAAGTGCAACAACTTGACCTCGCATGGTGGTGAGGAGTGTTTTTCTAGTTGTAAACTCCTGCTTGCCTGTGAGCACTGATGCTGCTAGACTGACATCTGCTGGTACAATGAGGCCCGACTGCCCAGGGGCATTACAAACCCGTGTGAATAACTCATTGAAAATGTTTTTTTTATTTTACTTTCTCTTGTTGAAATCATTCTTATCATCATTCTTATATGGTACATATTTAGTCGCCAAAGCTGGTTTGGATGTTTTATTTTATGTAACTATTTTCAACAATCATAATGAAATAACATGTAAACAAAGTTCTGAATCTTTTCTATTTTTAGAGTACAAATCTAGTCCAATGAATGTATAAGTTTATTATGAACTGATTTGCATTATGTAACACTTGTTACAACTCAAATAAACTGTTTGAGTTTGCATTATGATAACTTGTGTTTGATGTCTGTATTTACCTTTCAGTATTCATTATGAGCATGCAAAATGGGCCTGACTCAGAATTCAAAGTTTAACACATTTCATTATTTGTTAAATTAATTCACATCAATGCTAAAGGTACATTCAGCCCAACCTGCAGGCCCGTGTGAACAGAGAGATCATGGGCTTGTAAATTCCTTATCACGTTTGCTTGGGGCTGTAAACTCTGTGAAGTCACAAGACCGGCCACAATTAAATGGTTAACCTGTGCCAAGACTGTGATGGTTATTCAGTGCAGGTCTCTGTCCGACATCCCAAAGTGTTAAGGTGTGAAACTTTAAAAACAGAGAGCTCATCAAAGTCAACACCCGGACCCCAGCGCAGCTTGATTGATTATGCTGGAGAATATTAATGACCACAAAAATCACTATTACTTGAGTAAAGAGTGAATTTATAACATTTTTCATATTATGACTGCAGAGAGAAGTTATACAATATTTATTTTTCATTTCCTACTCATAATATATCTAATTCACATTCTGTGATGCTTTAGTAGCCTTAATTATCACACCACATGTTGGTTATTGGTTCAAAAGCTCATTTATTTATTTCTTTATTTGTTTTGGGGTTTTTTACAAATAAGGCCTGCGTTACATGGTCAGTCTATTCACACAGCTCAGCTCAGGCTCAGGTACACACACGACGACACTTTTAAAACTTAATAGATGTTAAAAAGTTACTGGTTCAGCAAATGAAATCTCCTCACTGGGGCATAAAATTAACAAAACGTGCTGTAAGTCCACAGTTAGCATTTCAGTTACCTGGCTAGCCACGTTCCGCTGCTAAGTTGACTTTCTGTTCAGGAATAACATAAAATAACATTTAAATGTAAAGTGAATTGTTATTTCTGCATGCCTGTCTGCTGTCAGGTGTTGTTGATCAGGTTAAGGTTAGTAGCGACTACTTTGACACGAACTCGCAGGTAAACCCAGGTGTTACTAATGAGAGTAATGCTATCTGTGTCAAAATGGCTGCTGTGAAAAAGGTCAGTTGCGTGGGCTGCTCGGAAAAGTCGCACATAACTTCACCCTTAGTTACGTAGTTTCACATGTATGACACAAACTGGGGAAGTGCAGGTGGCATTCAACAGGAAGTGAGCCTGCACAACAACATGTGAGTGCTTTGCTGAGGTGCACTAAACCTCTTCACAGCCAAAAGTCAACACCGCTCACAGTCTCTAAACTTGTCCATGTAATGACACAGAGTGCGGCCTGAGTCACGCTGCATGTGAATATGTCATGTCACCCCATATGATTTTGTGGGCCATGTATGGTCTTTCCACGAGGAACACGGAGGCGAACCACCAACACCAATATGACCGTGACTGATAAGACAAGTTCCCCTTTTCCCCCAGCAGAATCCCACAGCAGCTCTCAGACCTGTTCATCCAGCTCATGTTTCCTCAGGCAGGATGAAATCCATTACAGAGAATCTCTTCAACCCCCTCAGGTAAGAATTTATTTTTTTTGGATTATTTATTTGTTTGTTTGCTTACTTGCTTGCTTGCTTATTCTGAGGCCTTTGGATTCAGGCTGCATGGTCTAGTGTTTTATAATGATAGCAGTCAAAATCAAATCTATCCATCTATGGGTACTATATATACTGTAGTTTTAATCCTCCTATTATGTTTGGGGTCAATTTGACTCCAGTCAGTGTTTAACGTCTCTAAATGAATGATTAACATCATTTTTTTTGCTTCATATTTAATGAGTGTTCCTAATGTAATGGGCACTACCGGGTAAACATAAAATTCACATGATGATATGTTTTCAATGTCCTGTTCACACTTTGTAACGCATTGGTTATACATAACAAAAATCTGTACTTAGAAATAATATAAAGCCAATAAAACACCAAAAATTAATATTTCTTTCCAATTTTATGTCAACCAGTGAGATTTTACGGTGATTTGCATATTTCGCGTAATAGGAATACTGGATGTATAAGTGGGGGTGGGAGGGGGTTATGTTTTATTTAAAGGGCTATTTAGGTTGTCAACAAAGAAACAAAGTACCTGACACATATACTTTGGTATTTTATTTTAGTTATTTTAGTTATAATAATTTTGTGGAGGTTTAAACTGCTGGGGTCAAATTGACCCCAAACATAAAAGATGTTTGTAAATTTGAACATAACAGGAGGGTTAAACATGATCTTAAATGCATTACTTATATGCCAACATCACTGCAAGATGCATTATTTTATGCACTAAATGAGGCGTGCTGTTACTATGGTAGCCTACCTGAGATTATAAAACCTGTATGTCAAAATCTATACAGTAAATAAGCACGCTCTGTGCAGCAGCTTGCTGGTATGGATGATCGTCACCATTTAAAAAGAAAATGTCAAATACAAATCCATTTTACATTCATTTTGCAATCTAATTTTTAACGGAACATGAATAATCTTTTTGTGAATCTAAATCAGGAGTTCTCAACCTTTTTGGTGTCAAGGGCCCCCAGATTGAACCAAACATCAGGCTGTGGAGAGATATTTGATGCAGAATAGTCTCAGGGATCCCCATCTGATGAGATTTAGGTATTTCATATCTGTCAACACTGTAGATTGGCAGAGTAACAGTGAAAAGTGAAGCCTGTGAACAGAATAGTCATTGTTATACATTCTCTTACTGGGCTAAGTTCAAGTCAATGAAATAATAGTGAAATTAAAATAGTCCTGATTTTTCTGGGGAACCACTGGAACCCCTTAAAGGACCCCTGAGGTTCCCCGGACCCCAGCTTGAAAACGGCTGATCTAGATCACGCTGTGTCTTTTCTCCTCAGGCTCAGGGTCGCTCCCTGCCGACGGGCCCTAACCACCGTCCTGCCTTATCTCTGGGATGTTTACTCTGCACCTACACCAGCTGGCAAAGACATCCTGACTCTGCTCTCTCTGTGTCTCCTGATTGCCATGGTGACGGGCGGCCTGCTTCTCTATTGGCTGTCAAAGACTCTGAGATATGACCACGCGGCCTCCATTGCGACTGCCTGTGTCTACAGTGTGGCCGTCTTCTTGTTCTCGTTCCTCTGTCACCCTCTGCGCTGCGTGCTGACCATGATCCTGCCGACCGTCTGCAGCAAAAAGGGACGCCAGCTGATCATCTCAGCCTCTGTCATGATCGTAGTGTTGAACGTCATCCCTAATATTTCCCTGAACGTGGGAGCAGTGATGCACATCCTGAAATGCACCTCTGAGGGCTTTGCGAGGACTTTGTTGAACTCCTCTGATCCTCTGAACAGGGCTAAACGAGACCTTGTAGAAGAAACCATCAAAGTGAAAAAGGAAGACTTGAGCATAGTCACTAATTTGAGGAAGCTAGAACAATTTACCCATATCGATGTGTCAGAGGTCAAAAGAAGGTTTAGTAATCTGAGTGGGCAGATAGAGACGAACTTTTCACACGCCAGGGACCTGCTGAAGGAGTACAAGTTGCTGTCAAACCGGATCCTCGCTACCATTTTTGTGATTTTACTCATCGTAGAATCAGCGCGCTACTTGAAATCTTACCTGACATCCGTTCAATTTGACAATTCATACCTTGTCAAAGAGCTATTGCAAAAAGAAGCTGATGCAGGGAAGCAAATATCTGCTGAAAAAATTATGAATTCCATAAGCTGTAACATAACAAAGCAGGAGTGCGCCTCCTGTTTCATATCACTTATTGTGGTAACGTTATATTTCACTGCAATAACTTTCATAGTTGCTTTAGATCACATTGTGTATCATCTAGTCCAGGAAAGCGCGCCATGGCTGTTGGATGTTCCCGCCACCACTGCCATCTTAAGTGTAAATTTTAAGGTAAGAAAAAACACTCATTATGGACTGCTTAATTAGAAAACAAATACATACTAGGCAACCTGCAGTATTTGCTTGCAATTTATGAGCATAAACACTCATATCAACAGATTGAAAGCAGTTACTTTAGGGGTTTTCATGAATTCGCTCCTTTTCTCATTACAGGTTCACTGGTTCCTGCCTGCGATTTGTATCATCCCGCAGTCATGCGCCAAACGGGAGCTCACAAACTTCCACAGGGACTATAAGTGGACCTTTGGCCCCCAGTCGTCGCGCTGTGAAGTGACAACCTCAGCTCCAAACCTGGCAGTGACAGTCCTGCTGGGATCCCTGTGGCTGATGAGCTACTCTTTGGTGTTTCTGGAGGTTTACGCCAGACGCATGCGCAGGAAAGTGTCTGCATCGTTTTTCAAAAGCCAGGAGGAGAAGAGAATTGCTTTCTTGTTGAGGAAAATACAAGCCAAGCAGAGCAGAAAAGAACCAGAGACGTTCAATGTCCATGTTTCCGCCAGTCGGTGAACTCTAGAGTGCATTTTTTTACGGTAGTGTCTTAATTTAGTTTAGTCCTTCTTTAGCTCTGTGTCACAGCATTTAGTGCCTCTATTCTAGGTTTCAGGTTTAGAGAAGAGCCAGCTACAGGCAGAGCATCTTGTGCGTGTGAATCGCTGTCACAACACCTTTTTTTTCTCCCGTCTCCACTCAGCAACACACTCATGCTGTGTGTGTGTGTGTTGTTGTTTTTTTACAGATCTGGCACCACATCTGCTCAATCTGCAGCTCACTTGTTTGTGTGAAGGCTGTTCATTAAGTTGTTTTTTTTATATTCAGGTGTCACTCGGCTTCATTTTTACATGTTGCTGTGCTCCAAAATTAAATCAACAAGAATTTTTCCAAGCTCAAGTGTTGTTGTTGTGTCTTCTTGTTCCTTGTATGTGGCAGATATCTCTGGGTAATTTGTTGTTTGTACAGTTCATCCCCACTAGGTGCCACTAGGGTGTTTTGGACAGATGAGCACACAATAATATCAAAGTGTGTCAGGAAATGAGCAGCAAGAGCTTGGTTTTTACAAATTCTCTGAACGCTGTTAATGGCTTTGATGACTTTCATGCACTCATCTAATAATCCAGTAGCCTGTTTCGATCCTGTTTCAATTACCCCTCCACAAAATTCACTTCTTCCCACTGAGTGGTGCTTTGCATTTCATCAGTAGCTCCTGTTTAAATAAATCCCTGTGAGGCATCAGAAGTGTATTTTAAGACTTCCGCTAAGATATTAATAGATTACCGCTTCATCATCTATTTTTAATCTAGCCGTTTTGTCCACTGCATGTTTGTCTCAAACTCAGCAGTGTGTGGAGCTGATACACTTTGTTGTTGTTAGTTTGGAGGTGATAAATTATTCATATATTTTCTGTTAACAATGGATCCTCTCATCAGTGTGCTGCATACTATGCACCCAGCTTCAAGCCAGGCAATCTATCACCGGCAGATAGGGCGCATCCTCATTTTAAATGCAATAAACTGATTGTTAATTACACTGTAAATTAAAATATTTGATTGGTGTGTTATCTATCGACTCTGTTACCTCAGATATCTGATAGCTTGCCAAGAAAGTTGCACAGCTGTACATGCATAAACAAAATGATTAATTTAAATTCTGTCAGTGAGTCAGAAAGAAAAAAAAACTGTTTTAGGTGTTATTCTCATTGTATCACACAGTCCTTAGCATTTTGCACGCTGCGGTTCAGCCTTTTGCAGATAATTCTCTGTAACAGCAGTTCACTGCAGGGTTTGCTCTGGAAGGCACAAGTTATCTACAATTCATTAAAAATGAGGAGTGGCTGAATAGGATTGGACGCTCTTTGATCGAAAACCGTTTTGCAATGAAAACACCAGCATGTGTCGTCCATTAGCATTCAGACTGATACCGAGGGTCCGTCTGCTGCTGGATGGAGGGCTAAAGAGTTCTCTGATGAGGCTTCAAGTGCTTCGTTACAATCTGTTGTCTTGGCCTTGAGAGGCAGATTAGATTTTCAGGATCATCAGGTTGGCTGAGGGGAGAACAAGCATCAATGTTATTTGATGTGGTTGAATTTAAGGAACACAAGATTTTCCAAATATCAGCATCAACCACACCATCAGACAGCCCGGAGCTGTGAAGGCTCATCTCTCCCAGATGGGCAACCATGCAAACCTAGAGTCTCACAGGAATAGCAAAAAGCCTGCTATTTTGGAGGTGTGTTCCTGTTTATCCCCCATGAAAGACAAAGCCTACGACAAAAAAAAAAATACCTCTCATAAGAATGATTTTGTTACTTTGCATTTCTGAATCAGTGAGAAGCCGAATAATCCTGAGCAATTAATTTTTCTTTTTCCACGGGGTGAGGGATTAACTTAATTATGTCTGTCACTGGAAAGTAAGAAGTGGCATACACCATAATTAGCGTCATCCCTGTTCAATACTCAGTCATGGAAATAGTCAAAGTAACCTCCTACCTCCTTTGTTGTTAGAATAATTACAGGATTTATCATTAGAGCCATGGCCGCAGTGGTTGACGTGCCATGCTGTGGCTGGATGGGGAGGAGGAATCGATTTGTAAGTAGGTGGTTCTACAAGGCAATGCATAGTATTGTGGATACAGTGGTGTATGATGTGAGAGGGAGGGGTGCAGAGAGGGAGAGAGAGAGAGAGAGAGAGAGAGAGAGTTCCTTGTTTATAGGCTTTCTGTTGGCTCTGGGAATAGTGTAATTATTTTGATTACTAATTTAGCATTAGTGAGGCCAGTTTTTGTCTTTTCTTGTCCTGGC
>OMLB01039266.1:92980-113113 GCA_900302555.1 Myripristis jacobus | reverse complement strand
GTTTTTCCAAGTTTGAGAGCATCTGGGAACTCAGTCACCTCTCAGGCATGAAATATGACTGACATAGAGAGACTGTTTCATTTAACATCTCAACCACAGAATCAACTTTTGCAGATAACATTACATTTTATATATTATCATTGTATAAATTTCTAAATATTCCCCTTTATGTCCAACATGACCCAAACCTCACATAAGCACACTTCTAGTGGATTCTCATTAATCACTAACAATGCTAAATACATGCATCTTTGCCTTTGGTTTGCACTGAGAATTGGGACTGAATCACTTCTAAAGTTAATAAGTTATTATCAAACAATTGATATAATTATCCTTTTATGTAAAGATAAGATATCATGTTCCCTTTCATTAGCAGTTTATATGTCTTCATCTGAGTAATCACACAAATGCTGCTGAATTTGTTTTGGATGACTCTCTGCTCTACTATCATGAGTGTAATTTAAAGATCATAAATAGATCATACATAGAGTCTGTAATATGGGCCACAGCTCCTGTAACATAATTATCCATGTTTTTTCAATAACTTTTGAAAATGGAGAGTACTAGGAATAATACCTCTGTGGGAAGGGCTAATTTCATCCATCGCATCTGTCAAGGGGCCTTGCCACCTCATTATCAACAAAAATAATCAAAGAGTCCTCTGTGTTGAACACTAGGAGCCCATTATTCGGTGATGAAGTGCTTTTTATTATTTCTTCTTTATTATCCGCCCTTATACTTGAATATGAATTAGTCTATTTGTGAGTCTCCTTCACTGAAATGTCATGATGCATTGAGTGGACTTGGTGAACAGACAAAGGGGTGTAAACAGTAATAGTCTAAGTTTTAAATGAGTTTTAGCAGAATATATCTGAGAAAGTATTAAAAGTCTTTACAGTTATATACTCTAACAATGTCTGACAAATTTCAGTTTGGCAGCACTGAGACTGTATCACTAAGAGCCATCAGTGACATTACAGACAAAGGTGAATATTCCAGGCTTTACTAATCAATTTAACTGCTGCCTCCTCTCTCGCCTCTCTCTCCATCATGTGTGCCTCCTGGCGGCCCATTGCCAATCCTAGTCCCGAAAGACTCGGCCTGCCGCTTGCCGACTCGCTCCTCGTCCAGCTCTTCAGTGCTTCCTAAAAAGAAAACAAATCACAGGAAGAACCCACAGTAGTGCGCCAATCACCTTTCTTCTGTTCCAAGTGGACAGGTGTTCCCCATTGATCCAGGTAGCTAATCAGTGGGCCCAATCTCATGTGCAAAAGGGAGAGGCGGACGCCACCAATCACACACACACACACACCTGTTACACAGTTATGCCAATGATACACAAATCTAATTCTCTGTCAAGCCCAATAACCTGAAGCATCGGTCCTCCTTCTATGATTGTGTAGCTGCCACCAAAGATTGGATGTCTCTAAATTTCCTCCTCCTGAACCCTGAAGAACTAGGTATCATTTTTGTTTAGTTGTAGTGCCTATGGCAGGGGTAGGCAACCATGTGCCATAGTGAGCCGAGAGGCGGCAGGTTTTCATTCCAACCAAAAACTCCACCAGGTGATTTCACTGATTACCTCACCCTCTAGCCGAGAGCAGGGACTAATCAGTGAAATCAACTGGTGGAGTTTTTGGTTGGAGTGAAAAAAAAAATCAGCCTCTGAGCTCACTATGATACATGGTTGAGAAGAGAAAGAGTGCAGTAAATATCAAGTATATAGCCCAGGAAATAATATAGCACATGGAGATGAAAATACAGTACAGCAAGTAAATCATCAAGATACCCCTAGGAGCAATATAGAAAATACTGATAAAATGTTTTTCATTTTACATTACATTTGCATTTTCCTGCTGTAGTCACATCAGTGTTTGTGATCAAAGATTGAACACACAGTGCCAGCTAGCAGGGCCTCTATTGCTTATTTAACAGCAATGTATCTTTTCAGAAAACACCACACACATAAAGTAATATATAGACATGCATTTGTGGACATTTTCAAATGAACACCTTACAATTCCAAGGTCACTATATTTTGGGCAGTGTTGGAGCATCACACTCTGACAGACACTCACCTTGTCCCCTCTCCAGGGTGTCACCCTTTCATTTATTCATGGACAGGATGTAAAGGTGCAGCCGGGTTCGGAGTGTCCAGTTCGGAGGCATTTGAGTGGCATCCCTGCTGAGAGCAGATGACATCCTCCTAGCTTTATTGGTCTGTGGTCTCTGATGTGCGCTGAGACAGTTTGCAGTGTGGTGCGCTCGAGATGAGAATCAGCACCTCCAAGTGGAAAAAAAGTAGCTCATCCTATCTTTTACTGACAAGTCTTATTGTCACTTCTATCGAGTTTCTTTCTTTCTTTCTTTCTTTTTTTTTTGGCGAGCATATTTTGTTTTCCTTGTTCTATTCTGCATAAAGCTGCCAAGAAATGCCAGATGTCATTCATTATGTTTTCAGAGGTACAACATACACTGACATTTCCAATATAATAACTTGACCTTGGACATAAGCAATTGTTCTAAATATAAAACCCAATCAGTTGGCCTCGAGTACATTGCATGTCAAGACCTTCATTACGCAGGACAAAAAAAATCTGCCTCTAAGCTTTCTTCCTTCTTCTATGCACTTAATGCATCTATGCATTCCCTCCTTGCACTGCCTTGTAGCTCCTCTGTCCTTTGGACCAGAACCAGAGCTTTATAGCACTTCTAATTGTTGTTCTCTCCTGAGTAGACCTTTGCTTGTGGTGTAAAAAAAAATCTCATATGTCACTTTTCATAAAAGCGTCTGCCAAATGTGAATTGTAATTGAAATTGTAACTGTACTAGCACCTCACACAAATGTTTTATTTATTTATTTACAGCTGTAAATGGCTACTTCATGTGAACAATATTACTATAAGTAAGAGATTTGCTGTTTTGCTTTGTTTTGTTTTGTTCTTTTTTTACATGGATAGGTTATCAACTATGACACAAGTTTTTAAAATCTTGCTTTTTGCTATTCAATTTCTCTCTGACCAACCAATGGTCTGTAGCGTTTCTAGTGCAGTGATTCTCTAAATGCACTCTAAATGCCCGATGAGACGCTTGCCTTTTCTTCAACAGAGGATTTTTACCAAAATGAAGAGAGTAAAGATAAAGATGAGCTTTTGTGGAGAAATTCACTAGATGACATTCATGACAAGTGACTCACAACCTGAGAACATGTCTGTGAATGCCCAGCCGCAGAGAGCTGATCCTGCAGGCAGCTGTGTGTCTGGTATTGTCAGAGTGCATTCACTAACAACTGCATGACCTTCACTCTGGTCAGTCATGACTCACTGCTCTGCTGCGTCAACACAGTAACAAACAGTTATCACAGGCAGTTTAGACCATCAATGCTTCTCTTAATTAGACTCCAGGTTTTCAGCTCATTCAGGCTTTTGTCCAGAACAGGGCATTGATACTGGAAGCTGTGTGCAGCCATATGAGTCAGTGGCAAAGGCTTTAGTTCCTCCTCTGAATTTTCAATTTGGTAAGAGCCATGAAACCTGATCTTCCCAACAGCCTAAATCCTGACTGAGACAGGCATTTCCACCAGGGAAAATGTCGATCTCTGTGCCACATATTGCCATGGCTATGATGTACACTGTTTGAAATGAAATAAAAAAAATTCTCCATACAATGAGATTGCTTTCCTCTAACTGTCCCTTTCTTGTGTGCTTGTGCTCAAGGTTTATTAGCACTACAATGCTCATTTGATGTAGGAGCAGAGGAGAGGTTGCTATGTGATGTGAGCGTGATACATCGCAGAGCCTGAGCTTTTATCTTGTGCCATAGAATGAAGTGGTGGTGGTGTGTGTGTGTGTGTGTGTGTGTGATATCCTTTACTGAGAGCATGCCTGATACTGCAGCATCCCTATCTTTACACTAAAACCAGGCAATATTTCACGTTCTGCTCTGCGGATGTATATTGTCATTTTGAATGAATGTCCTCTTAAATATGCTGGTTTACGATAATAAGTTAAGATTTGTTTGAGTGCAAAGTTTGATGTAAAAGTACCCTTGTTGAGTATGAATTAATCCAGGTATATGACATTTCTCTTGAACATGTCAGCAAATCCATATTTGAGCCCAGTTACGGATATGGACGCTGCATAAAAACATGAGTCATGACTGAGTATCCATGTGTATGGATGCTTCAATGGACATGCAACCTTACAGCAAACATTTGAGATATATTAGCGGCTATCATAATGTACTTTGAACTTCTCAGGCAGCACTGTGTGCCTGGATCATCTTCAGTCAATATTATTGTCTTAGATGATGCATTTACAGTCACATTAAATGGCAAAGGCACATGCAAAAACAAAAACGTGTGGAGTACATTAACTTCTACATAATTCCATTCTAATGCTTTGTTAGTATTCAGTGAATATGCAGTGTGTTGCTCCGTCATATTGCCTTTGAGACATGAGAATGTGGTTGTGCTCTTTGAATAGCAGCTTTTACAACCCCAATGTTATAGATTGATCATGTTTTAACACAGTGACCATGCACAGTTCCCTCTCTGTCCTCTTGCACAAATGAAACATGAAACGTGACTATCCATAGCTCCACCACAATGATGGTGTCACTAAGTGGGCTAAAACTCTGTATTTAATAAGATGCAGCATCAACCAACCTTCTAGTTTATCTACTGTGAAATGAATCCTGAGAGTATATTATTGTTATTCATATCATCCTCACTTGCACATTCATTATCTTTCTTGGGGAAAAGCATGAATATTACTAATTGCTCCAATTTTGCAAATCATTCACATGTTGCAAATGGGTGATTGATGTTTCAGCCTGAAAAAAAAGTTATATGGACTCATTGATATTAGTCATGACAATTATTGCATTGTGTCATACTGACTCTCTGATTTCCTAAAATATATGTGGTCTTTTAGATTTTGTGTTGGAATCTGAATAAGGTGTGAGATGAAAGTTACTGTACGTAAAATGAAAATGGGGTATACTTTTCTCAAGCAAATCATTCATCATTGCTGAAAGCATCTCAGTCTTTCTCGTGTCAGCTGAAGATTTTGTGTCTGTGTGATGAGCTGCACCAGCTGATCCAGGGTCTGCCACTTACTCAGATAAAGCAGCATGGTCTGAACGATATAAAAAAAAATTGACAAATTTAATTTTTATTTATTTGTGTTTGACACTGTGGACAACAAAACAGCCACGTCATGTCAACAACCTGTATGCATTTACAGCAAAGATAACACATGAGATAAGAAAGCATTACAGCAGGGCTGCTCAACACGCGGCCCGGGGGCCACATGTGGCCCATGCGTCATTTTTATGCAGCTCGCCACTGTCATATAATAAAAATTACAGGCCTGGATCAATAACAGCCTGTCAAGCCATACACCTGAAGTCAGATGTCATCTTTAAGTTTCTTCCCGAAGAACACTTAAGAAACTATTTTGTTCTTGTTTTAAACACGACTTGTGTTTTATTTTACTTTATCTTGTTTGTTCCAAAAGAAGATCTCATTTCAAGGACATTTCATTTATTTGAGCACTTTAAGAAGCAATTTTGCTCTTCTTTTAAGAAAGACTTGTATTTTCTTTTATTTGTTCCAAAAGAAGAAAGACCTCGTTTCAAGGACATTTTGTTTTTTGAGCATATTACCTTTCTGAATAATTGCAGTGTTACAGTCAGTTCATATGACTGTTCACATTTTGTGAATGAAGCCTGTTTATGTTATATGTTCCAAGGGAGTGTGATAAGGCCTACTTTCAGTATTAACCTCTGAGCAAGCTGCCCATTCTGTCCACATTTTGGGAATAAAGCCTAATTTTGTTGTAACTTGATCATTTCATCATTGATCATTGCATGACAATCTTTTATACAGTGAGGTTTGACCTTGGATGGAAATATAGCTGTTTTCTGTATGTTTCATTAATTTTTAGACTAGTCATGTAGGCTGTGACAAAATTATTGTTTAAATGTCCAAAATAGGACAGACATTTTTAGCTTGCGGCCCTTGGACACAGCTGAATTTTGCTGAGTGGCCCCTGAGCCGTCTTAAGTTGAGTAGCCCAGCATTACAGCATTCGATTCCACCAAGCTAAATTCTCCATAACATTTAAATGAATTTAGAAATGTTATTATTTCTTTTCCAACCTGAATTAAATATAAAAATAGGATTGTGACATTTAGCAGAAACAAGCACAGCGGCATGCTGCTGCAGAAACAACAACAGATCATGTTTGAAACATCTCTTTGGCAGTAACTTCCAGTGCTAAAGTTAGTAACAAACACAGACTATATTGTTTTCTGTTTTCTGTTTTTACAGGAAATATATACTAAGTGTCTCTGTCGAAGCTTTTTTTATGTTAAGCCCCCGTGAAACAGGAGAAAATTTTGTCTGTCTGGGATTGTTGTTTCAAAACGAGCCTGGAGGCAGCCAACTTTATCCTACTGACGGTTCTCTTTTAATGCACAGAACTGTTAAGTAGGCCAGAGGAGAGAGAGCGTCCAAACAGGGCTGAGACGGCACCCGGGGCCCCGCTTTATTGCTGCTGCCTGATAAACAAAACGTTTGTTTGTTTGTTGGTTGGTTGGTTGGTTGGTTATTATTTCATCTGGACATTACAAATGTTCTGGTCGGAGTTTAAAAACACTGTGAATTTGAATGTTTTGATGATTTGAGAGAGCAATGTAATTCTGTGGACTTGCCACAAGCCCTATTGTTCCATGTGTGATAAGTTAAATTAAATGTAGCGAGGAGGACAAACTGTGGCTTATGTTTCTTGAGTATAGCAGAGGTTAATGATAAGTCTGTCTCCTCTGTTTCCTCTGCATGAAACATTCAACATATAATGCATTGAGTACCATTCATTTTAAAAGGGGACCGGAACCAAGTCAGTGCCTATAGTTTGATGAATTGTGTTATCCTCAGTAACTTGAAGTGACACATCTGAATAATCCAACCAAATTTATTCTCTGTTGACTCAGACCAGAGCCTTTTTTTAATTCACAGAGTCAATATAACTTCGCTTTACTGGGTCTTCAAACCACTCAGGTGAAAAACACATTTCATTTCTAGAAGTGAAATGCTCGCTCGTGGTCAACACTCTCCGCTTTCCAATCAAAAATGCCATAAAGACCCCCTCACAGAGAGGTCTGAGGAAGTGTCAAGCCAGCTCTGATATAACAGGGCTATAGGGCCATCCATGGTGTGTTATAAATAAATGTTCTGCACATCTCTGGAGGGAAGGATTTACTTCTCATTCCTTCAAAGCCGAGATGAGGGGGGAAACTACATTTCATTGTAATCATTTTCAGATGAGAGGTTTTTATATGTTTCATATCCTGCAACGGTCTATTACATTCACATCGCCTGTTTATTACTTTGTGATTTTTTTATAAATACAGAAGTATGGCCAGCCTACAGACAGTCATTTCCCCCTCTGAGGTTAGATTTTACCAGTCACATTAATCTCCACTTTGTCAATAAGTCCATTATGAGGAAATGCACATCCTCAGTTGCAGCCTTGACACTTGATTTCAGTGCTGTAAAGAAATCCATACACACTTAAAATATCAGTTTATGGCATTTCTTTGTCTTTGAGCCAGGTGAAGCAGTGAAATCTTTTATCACCTTTAAAGTTGGTGGTGGCCTGAAAGGACACGTATCATGATAAATAATACTGGTGAAAAAAAAAAACACAGAAAAACTGAAATCAGCCTCCCAAAAAATAAAAATAAGCCTTCCACCAATTTCCACCAAACATCAGCACTGTGATCAGCCATTTGGACCTTCTTCATGCGTCTCTCCAGAGGGACTTAATTCTGCGTGACAGCTCCATTTTCACCGGCCATTCCAACATTATTGCAGCTCAGTGTCTTTATGGTGTGTGTGGCGATCAGCTGCTGTCATTGCTGATCTGCTCCCATTTGTTGCTGTGATTGGGCCATCATTTAACGCTGCACTACATGTCAGGTTTGTCATGCTCTGCTGAAAGCACATGTGGCTCTGCTGGCAAACTGTTGCACTCTAGCCTCTAAACAGTGGATCTCAGTTTCATTTCATTTTGGTCTCGGCAAACCTTTGTAGTATACTGTTTGTGAGTCTTTTATGTCTCTTTTTTTTGGTTATGTAGTACCAATGTTTTAAGGTGATGTCTTGTTATTATTTTATGAACTTCTGACCGTGTGTGTGTCTGTTTCTCTTGCTCTTTTCTGACCTTAGGAGCATTTTCTGTCAGAGCAAAGTCCTGCTTCACGTATGTCAGTTGTTTGCAGTTTTCACAGATTTGTGAAGGCAGCAGGATGGGTTCACGGACAGAGAGAGATAACACTGTACTGTAACTGGAGGGTCGCAGGTTTGATCCCCTCAACAGCAAAGAATGCTTCAGTACAGCTTTGACATTTGCCTGCATAAACATATGAAGTCACATGGGATAAGAGCTTTGCCTAATTGCCTAAAACGTCTAAATATCGTCTCATCATCCAGACCCGCGCCCCGCTATGTAACCAGAGGATTAGTGCAGGCATTAGTGTTATCACAGTCAGATTATTGTTCAGTGACTTGGTCCAGCACACAATGAATAATCATCTGGCTTGGTTTAGTGTAAAAAGCAGGTTTCCTTATTCACTAATGTGCTTTATTTTAATCATCATCATAACTAAAAGCCCAGAAATACCCTATAGTACCTATTTTTTCAGACAGATATTATTCTACTCAGCAGAAATCAGAGGCTCATTTTTCTGTTGTAGAAATAGTCTGACACATAGAACAGTTAATTATCGAGGAATGGCAGCATTGCTTGACTTCAGAAGGTAATGCAACATGTTTAACAAAAATAGTGACAATTGTACTTGTTCACCGTAAGAATAATGTAGAACAGTGCATAACTTTTTGTGTTCTTGAACATATGATATGGATGTGGAGGACTATCCATCCCACTGATTTGTGGTTTAGTGGATTGAGTTGTTAAGTGGCTTCTTGAGAGATTAAATTATTATATAGAGCTATCATTTGTATTAGCTTTGAGTTGGTGTTGGTTGTTGTGTGTCTCAGTGGTTGCGTTATGTATTGTTAGTTTTATTGTGTAGCATGAACATAACAAACCTGCTTTTATTGAAGAATTGCTTTAAAAATACTTGTGTGGACCCCAGGAAGAGGAGCTCCTGCTACTATACAGCTAATGGAAGCTAAATGCACATGTAAACATGATCTAAACGATCTATGAGTTGATTGTGTGTTAACACCCAACATGAGCCAGCAGCCTTTACATGTGATTACAGAGACACCGTGTGGAAGAAAAGGCACCATGGCTCAGCGCAGACAAGCCTCACTTAAAGCTGCATTAGGAAAGAATTGGGTGGAAAAACAAAAATCCCCCAAGCCACCAGTGGAGATTTGCCCTGGAGGCTTGCTCTGTTTGCCAAAACAATTTCCCACTGTTGAGTCAGAATGAATTGAAATTTAACAGTGAAATACAAAACTGACTGTTAACCGCCTCTCAGTGAGCTCTCATTCCAGAGAAGGCTGACCCACCAATGTTACATCTTCAGTCTGTCTGGTCCCTCTGGTATTAAAGTGACCCCGGCCTGCTGGGTGAGAAAACATGAGCATGTGTGCTGTTTACAACATCATCTAGCATGATTTGTAGGTAAGGAGGTTAAAATTTTTCAGTTTTCTCTTCCAGCCATTAAGAGCCAACAAACGTGTAAAGTCACTGTTTAGCCTAACAGTTCTCCCTTTAGCCTTCAGGAGGTTATGTTAAAACATAGTTCTGTTTTTGACTTGTAATCTTATTTTCATCATCATTTTCCATCATAACCCTCCAAAATCAACCCCCAAACACCCCAAGCATGTCTCTCTGGACATAAAACCACTCTCTCTGCAATTAAACATATATTTAATTTTTCACTTTATCTATGACCTGAAAAAAATGATTAGTTATTTTTGCAGCACTTTACACTGTGGTACATGCAGACAGGCAACTGCAGCCAGTGGGCAAAGAAGAGCAATGAGCAAATCAGCATCAAAATCATTTTCAGGATCATTTTTATTTATGTCTTTTTACCAGCATGTGCTCATTACAGTGGCCAGTCATTGTGGTGGACAGAGGAATGAAAATTGCTGGTCAAGTAGAAGTACTGTTATTTTGCTAATATTTTACTTGAGCATAATCTTCTGAAGTGAAAGTAAAAAGTAGCTCATTTAAAATGTACTTGGAGTTAAAGTTCCTGAGTTCTTCTTTCAAAACAGTAACTGTGTCAGGTGTGATTTTTTTCCATGCAGGATGAGAGTTCAGAGTACAAAGAAAGTCTTTTAAAGGTGCATTTCGCAAAACTAAATTGAGGACCCTCTAGATTCAGCTGATTGATTCTGACTCACTTAGACCACATTTTTGTTAGTTGAGTCTAAATGCTTTTTCACAGTGCATAGTGCATCTTTTATTGGGAATTTGGAAATAGCAAAAAGTAGAACCAACAAAGTAGAGGTAGCTTCCTCTTCTCATCTTTGCTGACTAAGCTTTTATAGTGAAAGGTTCCACAAATCTGTCACTGATCATTTGTTGTCTGTAATGGATCTGATTTAAAATGTAGTGAAGTACAAATGTACTTAATTAAAAATAAAATCACCGACAAAAGTACAAGGACACCGAAAAGCTACTCAGTGACAGTGATGTGAGTAAATGTAATTAGTTACTTCCACCTCTGGCAATGACTGTGTTGAAAAAGACTTTGTGGCTGTGTGGTTTACTTCTTGAGCAAACACTGTCCCTTTAGGAGAGCTGCACACCTTAGAGAGCAAGGCACACAGTGACACGCCTCTTCAGCAAATGATGATATTTTGGTCAGAATCGGAAAAAAGATGCAAATATAGGAAACTTCTATTATAACAGACTTTTTAACATCATACATCAGGGGCTACAGTGGTGCTCCGTTCTTCGAGTAAACACTCAAAAGAAGCTGAGTGTTGGTAGCAGAGGTTTAGAGTGAGACCTTGGGCACTTTCAGCTGGTTTGGCCTTGGACTTGGCAGCAGCCTCGTGCTGTGGCTGAGGGCAGATGGTCCCTCTCTCACAGAGTCAAGCACTGTCAGCTGTTCATAGGAGCACAGCTGAGGGACTTAGTGCGTCGGTCACTTAGTCTAGCCCAGAACAGAGGGAACCACACAGCCACAGACTTCTTCCTGGAGCTCACCTCTTGTGGGTTTGCTGGAATGGAAGAAATTTAACCACGAAGAGCAGTTGATCTTCTCTGAATAAGCCCAGATTCACACCGTGAAGATATGCCTCACTCCGGGTAGGTTAACCTTTTTATTATGATTAATTCCAAGTAAGGTTGTTTTCAATCATCTGGCGTATTGCATTGTTTAGCTCACAATTTTATCATTTATTGCGGGTATTGGTGCAGGAACTGATCAAATGTGAAATGAAATTAGTTTGTTTATTTTTTTTATCATAAATATAGTATATTAAGACATACCAAACTTGTCTAAAAGAATGATTTCAGTAGATTGTCATCCATATCCATGGGAATCTGAGTTTAAAGTAGATATTTATTTTGCCAACTAGGTAACTGGGGTTACTTAGAAAGTGTAAGTGGTTTTTTTCTTCAGTGTGTGCTTATATACTTATGTCTTTGGAAGAGGACACAGAATTCACACAAAGAGACAGCCGGGCAAGAGGCTCACTAACCTGCTAAAGCTCCTCTAATTCCATTTGCTGACCGTGGGATCTGCCTGAACAGCTTACAAGGTCTTTGGAAAAACGTAGACTGCAGCTAGACGGTCATACCGCAGGGCAAGATAAGGAGAGTGTGCAAACTTGATGCATGTAGGCAGCACAGTTAAGAAATTTCTTTTTGAGTTAAAACATAAAATGGCCCATATTTATATACATGTATTTATCCGTCCTCGATAACATTTGTCCTTTAATCAATTTTTAAGCCACAGTTAACCTACTGAACGTGATGCAAAACAGGTACTTCCTTTTTTCAGATCTTAGAACGTCCTGTATCATTGTTGGGATGTTTGTTTGTCCAACATTGTTCAGCTAACGGAGCACTTCACCACATGTTCAAAACAATACGATTGTATGATGACGGCACCAAGCCAACAGGTCATTTCCTCATCTGTATCCTGTACTTAAAACAAAGGGGCCTGGAGAGAGAGACATAAACCTCAGGAGGGATCCCCAGTTTCCTTTTCTGTTTGAAGAGGGAGGTTATGTATGTAAGGGGGAAAAGGACTTATTTTTTTGTACATACATTTACATAACTCTGGGGGGCTTGTTTACTTGAATGTAATGACATGAGATGCCTTAAAGTAATGTTTAAATGAGACTGAGCAATCATGAGCAAAAGTAATATTTGGACACAGGGCTTTTTCTGATCATGTGACTGTATGATTAATAACTCTGGGACGCAGCCAGGAAAGAGCAAGGCCTGAAATCGTCTTTGTTTTTGTCACAGAGCTGACAATGCTCTCCTCTCTCTGCAGGTGCAGGACAGGAAATGGTTTAGTACATGTTCTTCATTCGGGAGCTTCCTCTTTCCCTGGATGCTGCACACAGGACAATCCACTGTCCCCTCTTCAATGAACACAGTCAAGTGCTTTTCTATCCAGTCCAACTGAACCACAACAACAACAACAACAATAATCATCATCATCTTCCAAGATGGCAGACACTTTGCTGCATGTTACTGAGGAGCCAGGACCAAGCTTAGCTGAGGTGGACATATGTGTGCTTGAGATTCGAAAGAAGTATGAAGTCATCCCATCCATTGTCTGCTCTATATGTTTTTCTTTTGGACTTATCTACTGTTTTTTTGGTAAGTACTTTAACAAAAAATACTAATATAAGTAATAAGAACTATTATCCAATACAGCAAACACTCAACTGTAGGTATTTCACAGAAGTATGGCTGATATCATCTATTAATATCCACTGACTGTCACTAATTCAACATAATACCTTTGCCTGCAGTGTTTTCATACCTAAAGTATGTAATCAGCTCAGTTGAGTCCACAGTGGGCTCAAGCCCGTGATGGCCAGGTGTCTGGGAGCTGCCAGGGGTTTAGGGTGGATAAGCCCAAAGCTGGGGGAGCAGATGGGGAAAACTTCTCCCTGAAGCTGACAGAGGCAGCATGTAGGAAGAGCCACCTGTTGCACTGACATCACACAGGTTTCACACTCTTAGACCCAACAAATGAGAGCTGTGAGGCCAGCTGGGAGTAAATGGGGTTTCAATTTAATCCAAGATCAAATAAATATAAAATGGTTATTTTTTTCATGTATTTTTGAATAACTTGTATATTCCAGGTTACTGCTGTTCACAGAGATGCTGTTTAAGTACTGATAAGAATAATACATAACAAAGTTAGTTTCAAAAGACTATAATGATAAGTAAATGGATTCAATATAGCTTTCTGTCAGTATTTGCACTCACTGACAAAATATGCGCACACAAATCTGTGTTCACACAGTGAACACAGCTTGTGTGTCCTGTGGACCTGTTCCCTAACACTATACAAACACACACACACACACACACACACATTGCCCAATCTGTGTTCCCAGTACTGGTCGATGAATAAATGAGGGGTTTTATAGCTTTCAAAGGATTCTACAAATGCAAGCAATTAATTCACAGAAGAAAAATAGACTTTCCCACATGTAGTCAATGGCAGAATTAATCTTGGAGCTGTGTGAGATTCTTTTTGCCTTATAGTCATCTGCTGTTATGACCAAAAGATGAATATGAAGTAGTGGTGGAGACTGTGGACAATTAGTACTAATTTTCCTCACATATTAAAAATGTTTCAATAGGCAAGCCTCTTCAGTTTAAGCTGGGCATAAGTATTGGAATATTACCTTAAAATAAATTTAAGTAATTTATATTACTGACATGCTCCTCCCATTAAGACAAATTTACAGTATGAAGACCATCTTTTATCACCAGCACCACCGTCCTTATAGTCAGCTCAGTTGGAACTGTAGCCTCTAATATGTCAGTAGATGATTGAATGTCCAGTTCACGTGTTATTAAACTCCGCTGCAGCCACCATTCCCATTATACTGAGCGTCAGCAGTGTCACATGTTCAAGCTGCAGCACTTTGACCATTGAACTTCATAGGAAACCCAGCCAGGAGCAGCCTGGAGTAGTGGGAGGGTGTGTGCTTGCTGTTATGCTGCCTCAGTGATTGGGCACTTTGTCACAGGGTCAATCTGTTTGTTCGTACTCACTGCAGGACAAAATCCACACTACAGCTAAAATCCCACTGAGATGAGCTGTTATGCAACAATCCATATTTTGTCCCTAGCAGAATCTCTCAAACAAACTTATCATCCATCTTGTGGTGTTGGTGGCTCACTATCCTCATGCATTTATTGTATTCTATGTAAAGGCCCAGGGATAAAATATGGCCTTTAATTTGCATAAAATGAATGTGTACAGGTACTTATACTCAACTGTAAACAGAAAACCTGGCAAAAGAACTTCCTTTATTTCCTGGCACCGTCTTGATAATTTGCCACTGACTGTATAATGGAGATGTGTTGCTTTTAATTCATTTTGGATTGAAGACCGCAAATTTTTGATGAATGCTACATACAAGAGCAGACTGTACAGTGGATTTCATAATAAAATTGTTTTAACCTTCAATGTATGTCACTCTGCAGGATACCGCTGCTTTAAGATGGTCATGTTCCTCTCTGGCTTCATGCTGGGATCAGCCGCCGTGTTCTTGTTGTACCATAAGGAGCCTGTGCTGGACTCCCGGCTGGGGGTAGAGACCAAGGCAGGGATCGGCCTGGGCGTGGGTGTGCTGTGTGGTCTGATGACGATGCTGGTGTACACTATGGGACTTTTCCTCACTGGCCTGCAGCTGGGGTGCCTGCTCACCGTTTCCAGCCTGGTGGTTATCAGTCAGTTTTACAGCCTCACTCCAGTGTGGGTGCCCCTCTGTGCTGTGGTGGCAGCCAGCATCGTCACCGCCGTGTTCACACTTCAGTGGCAGAAGCTGTTCACTGTCATCTCCACGGCTGTGTTTGGGGCAACCACTGTGATGTTTTGTGTGGATTACCTGCTGGGGACGTTTATGCTGGCCGGCCATTTGTATGACATTGTTTGTCAAGTTGACCCACGTCCGCTCTGCTGGTTCAACTGGGTAATCAGTGGGATCTGCCCTCTTCTGAGTCTGATTGGTGTGCTGGTGCAGTGGAAGTTCACCGCCAAAGGGGTATCGCATTTAGAAGGTGAGTGACACTGTTTTTCAGTGTGCTTTGAGTCAGTCTGTTATGACGTGGTTAAATGTGCAACTTTGTCATGCAATTTGGTTGCATGAAACCGAGTTGTTTTGGATTTCCACCTGATGAAAATCATGAACTGGGATTGCATCTTCATTTGAAGTGTTCCATATGGGTTTGGTGACACAGCAACAGTAAAAAATGAATTTACAACATGCAACAAACTGCATGTAAGTTGTATCATTGGCTTTACATGTTGTGACCTGAATGCAACTTCAGTTCCATGGAGCTCAGTTGTGTTGGAGAACCGTCTAATGGAAATCATGACTTGGCCTTATGTCATCATTTGGACTGTTTGGACGGTTTTACAGCAGGTTGCCAATGAAACTTAAACTATTGCTATATGTCAGCAAATACATAAAGAACAGCACCATGCAAACTGAATTCATGTTTCTCATTGGATGGTTTTCCTGTAGAACTCCAACAAAACTAAGTTGTATGGAAGTGAAGTTGCATTTCACCTGCATGTAAAGCCAGCCTTGAAGTGAAAACTGCATTGTGTAAAACTAGCTTTACAGTAAGCCTACAGCCCAAAGCAATCCTTTCAAAATGTCTGTCTGATAACCCACTGCTGATGAATTCAGATTTAGGCTCCCTTCATGTCAAATACCCCCACACCTTCTTTTGCAAGGTTGTATAATCATTTGATTAAAATAATTTTATTCTTTTTTTTCCTCCTCTTTTCCCATGCCTGTGTATGCTCCCAAGTTAAACACAAAAAACATCAGAAACACTCCAAGAAGGTGAAATATGGATACAGAGACTCCAGGAGACGGCCTGATTCTCGGCGGAGGCGCAGGCCTCCACCCCTGAAGCGTTACGCCGGGGACGTCCTCGCTCCGGTCAGTAACTGAAATCAAAACACATATCGGTATGACCAGTATGAGCTTATCACTCAGCTTTTAGTTTTTCAGAGAAGCAAACACAAATTCTTGCCCTGAATCTCAGTTTATTTTGATTGCATGATGGTAGAAAAGGAGCATGTAGTGTGCATTTTTTCGTGACGTAAAAATGAGCTGTCCAGTGCGGTAACTCTTTTGATCTCTCCTGCTTGCCTCTCAGAGTTATCTCCAGAGCCTCCAGGAGCGCCAGATGGGAACAGGTTCCTCTACCAGCAGCCTCAGCACGATCACACACACTGTAATTGACTTTGACTTTGAGACGGGCTCCATGGTGCCGCTCACTGCCGCCTCGCCTGTCTTTAGGGTCTGAAGGAAAACAGCATCAAACAAAACCCTCCACAGCATGTCTCCTCATTTGTGGCTCACTGAGAACCACACCTGAGAATTGAACAGCCCTTTAAAATCTTTCTGAGGAAGGTCACGCAGTTTATCTGGTAAAAGGAACTTACTATAACTGGATTCACCAGCTTATCATCAAGAAAGTGACATAAGACTCTTGAAACTCAGCCCAAACCTTGTGATGACTTCTGAATGACGACAAGACAACACGCCACCACGTCAGTGCACACACCAGATGTCACCAGATCTGTAACCACCACATCCCTCATTTAGTTTTGCTTGTACAAGGCGGATTGTTTCACTGTAATGCTGTTTTTCCCACACACACATGTAATCATCTCTCATTTTCCAAATAAATACAATAGGATTTTTTTTTGAGTTAGTTAGCCAGCACATAGCCTTAAAATAGGTGTCTAAATTAATAATTGTAGTAACAAACATAGCCTAAGTATCATGGTGAAAAACTAATACTGGCATATACCACACAAACTGACTATAAGCTAAAGGGAAAAGATTCAGCAGTAATTTGACCGCTTGGTATTATTTGGTTTTTGGACTACTATCCACAATTAATCTCAGATAAAACTACAAACTGTGTTTTATGGTGTTCATTAGTCCTCACAACTGTGTACAGTAATGATCATTTTGTGGATGTAATATAGATGCCTTATGACGGGACAGTGGACAACAACAATCTCATCCTATCCAACGCTATGTATAGGTTGGCTTGTTATATCATTTGTACTGAAAAGCTTTTTGAATAGTATTCACCATTAAAAAAAAGAAAAAGAAAAACAACCAATGGTAACTTCACCCTAAATTTTCCATCAGCATCATGCAAATCTTTATTCTTCTGATTTTCATGCAGACTTGATCTACAGTAGGAAGGTAATAATACTCTCTTTCTTCATACATGGGATTCATGTGTGAAAATATTCCTTTCATTTGAGGAGTTCAAATAAATAAACATCTCTGATTCTATGCTACTTGTGCAAGGTGGAGGTTTGGTTTTGAATCCCTGGCGGCCTCTGGTGGCCTAATCGTCACATTGCATCCAGTGTCTCGCGGTGCTCAGAGGATAGGCCTTCTCTACTGCCTGGTGCTGCTTGTTCATACGCCAGAACTGGGTGCCTTTAAACACGTATATATGACCACTCGTCCATGTAAAAGCAGCATCGGGGCTGCTGGGTATCCCGTGGAAGAGCTGCCCGATAGGCTTGGGGTAAGAACTGAAGTCTGTTGGTCCGATTTCATCCCACTGCCAGTATCCAGTGCCCTAAAATGAGGAGTAAATTATTAACTGATAATGTATGAGAGATAATAACTGATATCAAATGTGATCTTTAGTACATACTTTAATGAAGATCAGTTTTTGGTTCTTATGTAAGTACAAGGCAGAGTCAACATTTGCAGGAATGTTGGCCAGGAGTTTGGGGAAGCCACGGTCCAGTTTGAAGCCTGTGTATCTCCACACTTTGTCCCCTGGGGAGGAACATTTGGAAAACATAAATGTAAGAAATGTTTCCATGATAGCATCATTAATGAATACAGTTATTAGCCCATAGTGAGTTGACAGGACGGTGCACACACTTGTGACCAAATCCAGCGTTATACATTGTTTCCATTATGTGAAATTTGTGCTGTGAAATTGATTTACCTTTCAGGAAGTAGGACTTGCCAGTCCGCTGAGAGTGAACAGCTGCATTGAGTTTCCCTGGCAGCTCTTTCCACAGTGCAGAGATCAGGATGGGAGTGTTATAGCCAGTGTTGGACACCGTCCACACATACTGACCACTGAAGACATATGCCTTACGCAGTGGTCCTGTGGGAAGAAAATGAAGACGAGAAAATATTTGTAAAGATATTTCACTGCAGGTGACAAATTACTGAACATTGTTGCTCTTCTGGGGAAAATATAGAAATCTTTATGATCCTTCTCTTAATTGTAAGGGCATCAGTGTCCTCATACCTAACATAACTGCATCCATATTGGCTTTGCACGGATTTGGAACAGTTCCTGCTGGCACTGGCGGGCTTGGATTTCTGGATGGGGGAACTGGACTGGGCTTTCCTGAAATGGGACACAGATTTGCAATGTAATACGTACAATATGCATTAAATAGCACACGTGCTCTGACAGTAAAGTGTTTTTCTGATGTTACCATATAAAGCCTGAATGCCTCGTATGTCATCTGGATGTAGCTTGAAGTTGGCACGGTACCCGTTATATACAGGTCCCATCAGTGCGCTGTAGTATTGTGAGTGTCCCAGGCCGAGAGCGTGACCGATCTCATGGGCTGCTACTATCCTCAGGTTGGAGCCGTGGTCCTTCCCCTCCGTCCACAACTCATCTTCATCAAAATGCACAATGCCTGATTCAGGGGCATCGGCATGGGCCAACACACGTCCTGATGATAAGGCAAGAACTCTTACTGATTCATAGCTGTCACAGTACGGAAAGGCTAAACATGTGCACTGATTATATAAAATAGAAGACAATGTTAAGTAGCTTGTGAGAGGAACACTACAGCATGAACTTTCCATGTTTTTTATTTATTGTTACAGTTTTAACAAATGTTCCTACCTCGTCCATCAAAGGGCACTGGACATGACTTGTCTTTCCTGTGAAAGGAGATTTTGATGTCTGCAGTTCCCCGATTCACCTCCCTGAATCTTAAGGGTGAAACTTCACTCCAGTACCTGAAACCATTCTGGATGGCCAAACGGGTCTTTGCCTGCCCCAGATGAGGCGTGTAATTATAGATGCGGTAGGTTAGCATCTTCTTCCGCCAGTGACCTGTTAAATTGTGCAGCATAGGTTGCGCAATATGTTAATAGATTGTTGTTTATGGACAGCAAAAACCTAAGATTAAAACACATTAGTGGGTCAATACTGCGTTTAAAATGAGAACTAGAACTTGCAATACGACACTCATTACCCACCCATCACTCGATATTTGAGAGATTTGTTATTAAATGAGTCCTCCAGACCACAGCGAGGTTTGGTCATCATTGTCAGTGTGGCTGCATTTAGCTTTCCTGACATGGGAAGGTCAGTCACCTTCTGAAATGCTCTGACATACAAAGGGAAGACAAAAGGTCATGAGATTAGTAAAGGAATGAAGTGAATTAAATTAAATGAATACAACATCTTAATTGTTAGTAAAAACCATGGATATGCTGAAAATTATAAGCAAGATAAATTAAAAAATAGAGAAAAACTGACGGTACAAATGAGAGGGTGGATGAAAGAGGATCACCTTAGTGCTTCTACTATCTCCTCAGGTGAATAATTTGGGTTCATGCTATCCAGTGGAGTGTGCAGGTAGCCATAGTTCCTTAAATAGTCCTAGAAAAGAAAGTTCACTTTAACCAAGGCACCGAGGTTTGTAGAAGGTTGTCCTACTGATAAATGAGACATCCAAAGCTACTTGCATTTGATTTTAAAATAACGTGGCCTTGTTCTCCATTACATTGCATCAGCATTGCCATCAACCACCATCATTGAATGGATTCTGAAATTTTCTAAAAGAAAATAAATAAATAAATAAATAAATAAAAATAAAACTGTAACTGGCAGG